>JAFBMS010000491.1:0-99620 GCA_019788955.1 Albula glossodonta
GCGCGCACACACACACACACACACACACACACTCTGCCCAGGGCACGCACACACGCACACACACACACATATGCATATACACACACACATACATGCACGTGCGCACACACACGCACACTCACACACACACACACACACACACTCTACCCAGGGCACACACCATGTGGGGGGGCTCCATCTTACCTCCGTCTCTCTGTCTGTCAGATGGTACCTACTTTCTCAGGCGCCCCATTTTCAACATTTCCTCTTAGGAATCCTGATTTAAGCGGTGGGGTCAAAGCTGGGTCACGGGCCCGTCGCCCGCGGGCTCCCAGGGAGGAACCGGAGAGATGGAATGCAGAGGAGGACAGTGGAATTCACTCCAACCCCACAGACCCTTATTCATCCATTTATACTATCATTATCTTTATATTTAAAATCACTTTTATACCTTTATTCTTCATCTCAAACATTTAACAAAGAGTTGAGTGTTGCCTGTCATTTTTTTCTCATTATTTTGGATTGTATTTAGTTTTCACTTTATCATTTTTTTTTATTATAGTATTTCTTATTCAATCGTATTGCATGAATCAGCTTCTTTTATTGCATATGTGCTGTTGTGACTGTGGCGGTGTTGTTTGTTCTGTGATTGTTATTGTCTGTAAATGACATTGGGGGTGAACTTCCTTTTGTCTAAAGTGCTGTTAAGATGAATAAAGTGAATAAAATACAAGCCCCACACCGCCCTGAGAAGTTTAGAAATAAAGACACAGAGCTTCAGGAATAGTTCCTCCCCATGGCATCTTTACTTTGGGACAAAACTCATAACTTATCGAAATAATAATGAAAATGTTTCCTAGTTTTGGAGGTCAGCAGTCCTTGGGTTATGGTCTGTGTTGCTCCTCATGTTTGTTCTTCATGTCAGGCTGACAATCACCGATCATGTAAAGTCAGTGTCTCTCCCGTTTTTTTATCGCTTTGTTTTTTCATGTCATTTGCAGAAAAAGGGGGAGAACAGAAATGCTGTTTTCTTGTCTGCATGGCAATAAATTACAGAGAAGAGAGGAAGAAATGTAAAAATCTGTCTGTATGTGTGTTTATTGTGGCGCTAAATGAAAGGACTTTTAATGACGTGCTTTTTCCTTTGCGTTCCAGTCTTCAGAGCACCATTTAATTTGAAAAGTTTGTATCGTTGCAAAACCGGATGTGGAAGTTGGTCGTAAATGTGCTTTTTGTTCTCTTCACACTTAAAAAAATATGCCTGGCGCCTCAGTCAGATCTTATGCTAGAGTCAGATTAAAAGATTCATTTCCAGGGAACGTGTGGAGGATTTGCGTGGCTGTCTAGCCCTTTCAAAGTTTACCTGTAGGTAATAACAGTAATGGCTAAAATCAGAAAACAGCTCCCCCCAGTGTACCAGTAGTACCTTCCATTTACCACTAGGTGACCTTTATTTACTTTGGTTCATTGAGCAGGCTCGCAATGGAATTTATGAAATAGTTACAAAACAAGACTGTCATGAATCTCCACATAAATCTTTAAAGAGCTTTTTTTGTCAGCTCTCAGATGTACCTTCATGTCATGAAAGAGACAAATTGCCTGTCTTTGACAGAAATGCTTTGAAAGTCTCCCTGTTTGCCCTTTTGGTCCAGATGTTACTTGTTTTTGTGTCGCATGCAGTTTGTTCATCCCTCTCAGGCTCACATTTCCATCCATAAAACAATTTTTATGTTTTTATGTTTTGTTCCTGATGCATGCGACTCTTAATCCCCAATTCATTTTCCGTCGCTGGAACCGATTCGCCAAGCCCCAGCCTCTCTCGTGTCATCGCTCTACCTCATGGTACAAATTAAGCCCAATCACACAGAAGGGGAACTGGTACCTAAATGTCTGCCCTAAATGTTTTCTGCGTTCTCCTCCACAAACGCAAATGTGCAATGCCTTGGCATGTGGATCTCAGAGAGGCAAAGTGTAATCAACTCCTAATATGAGGTTTTAGGCACCCCCAACCCGACCCGACACCCCAGTGTCAACAGTCCGTGTGTGTAATAGGCAGTGGGCATACAGCTCAGCATTAAACATGAGATATTATGATGTGTATAAGAGTGCTCATGCATTTATTGTTTTAGTCTTCACGTGCAATGCCAAAACCATTTCTGTTGCGTTATCATACCACACTGCAGTTATGTTTCTTTTATATAAATATATTTTGTATTTATAAATGTATTTCTTGGCTGTGCAGACATGAAGAAAGCCCAGAGCAACCATGCATCCGGGCTTTGCTGGACATGTTGTCTTCTTAAAATATAGATTTTTTAAATATCTAACAATGCAACGGTTTTGTGGTGCAAGGGTTTATAAAAATGTTCATGGTTTTGTAACACTCTTGAGAGATTAGAACATCAACCAAAGGTACCCCCCCCCCCACCCACCCGTGCACACACACTTACACACACACATTCACACACACTCACACACACTCAAACACACACACATTCTCACACACACACACTGTAATTTCTCCCCCACCCAAAGCTCCGCTGTCTATCTTCTTCTAAGCAATGCCGACCCAGAGAAACACAACTGCTCTTTAAAAAGTGAAATGAACAGAACAGCCTATTTTCTGAAATTATTCTCAGATTAAACATAAATGCTAAACACTAAACATTTTACTGTATATCAACAAATATTTATCAACTAATTGGTCGAATGAAGGTATATTTTCACTTTGCAGAACTGAAGCTGGAGCTCTGAAATGCTGGCTCTGACAGGAAGCTGAAGGCCAAAGCTGAAGAACCGTGAAACAGAGGTAGCCTTTTTGTTTACCTACATAAGTAAAAAACATATAAATAAATGATAAAAGTGCAGCTGTATTATAAATATGCAGTTAACGGAAGACTGGAGCAACAGAGTCATGGCCTTGGAGGCTGTGTTTCTGGTGGGTGTCTGGCTGTAGAGGGTTAACCGTGGAGGGCAGGGGAGGGTGGAATTTCCTTAGCGGTTTTCGGACAGAGCCTGTCAGAACTGTGGGTGTTCTCCAGTCCTCAGAGCGCGCTGGATTAGACTCTTCTCCACCTCGTTCCCGTCTGTGAGCCGCCAGCCGCACAGAACACACAGGCATAATCTGTACAATAAAACCGCAAATTAAAAAAGGGTTTTTGTTGTTTTGTTTTGCGGAGGGGCAGAATGAAGAGGGAAATGATTTGTGCCGTCTGAGTGAAGCAGGAGGAAACTGAACCGAGGGCATTTCAGGCTACATACATGTCCATTGCTTTCCTGTAGATGGGAGAGTTTGACTCTTCATCCAGTTTTCACTGATAGGTAGTGATGGTGTGAAAAGCTTAGGTCATGAAAATGAGTGTAAGTAAATAGTCTCAAAGGCTATGCCTACACACACGCCTAAACACACAGAAGTGTGACTCCATATTTTCTCGTTTAGTAAGCATTTGTTGACACACAACTGGAGGCACCATGCCTTGTATCGCTGCTTCCCGTCTGACCCTGTGCAGAGCCCAGAGTCTGGAGCCTGTCAATGTTTGTTTTTAACCTTGACATCCAATGGAATAGCGAGCTGAAGCGTTTTCTCCCTGAAGAGATAGTTTGGCATGGAAATTTTGGTGACTGCTGACCTAACCAGTTCTGGTTTGTGAAGGAAAGAGAAATAACAACAAACACTTTCATTTAATCACATAATGGGAGCCAGAATGATAAACACCAGCTGAGAGAGTGCACTTGGGTACATGCAGGATCTGGAGCTCTATGGAGCGCAGCGATAGAGAAGTGTCTGTGACACAGTGTTTTTTTATTGTCACACCATGAGTTTGGGCTGTCAAAATACAATATGGACAAATTTCAGTTGTTGTTGTGAATAAGGAGTGTCTCTTTGCCAACAAGATAAATGTTATAAGTGTGTGCGCTTGTGTGTGCTATTCTGTTGCTGTCATTTAATTTAGTGATGGAAAGTAGAACCAACTTAAGAGCAAATGTCTGAACTCAGAAAAAGCACATGTATGGCATTGTAGAATGGGCCAATGGGCTTTCAAAGCAAAACACCAGACCGAACTTCTTCCCCACCAGTCCATTAACACAGGTATAGTATTGGGAGGATTTGAATCTTAAGAGAGAGGTTCTTCACCCCTTACACCCCCATAGCTCAACCTCCTATTCACACTAAAAATACTGCCCCGTTGCTATGGGTGACCAGAGCAGATTTTCAGATTTGCGTTTTTTTTTTTTTTGTTGTTTTTCCGTGAGGGCCCTGCCGCAGTGATGGAGCCCAGCGCGGGGCGGGGGGGGGTAGCAGGCCTGATCCTGCGTGTTCCCACCGCATGCGTGTCAGGAAAACGCATTAGGCTGTGCCACCGCAGAGGGGAGGGAAAAACGCGCCATGCCAGGGAGTCTTCCCTCTGCGCTGGGCCCTGTGGTCGCCCGCCGCTCTGGGGCTCACTGCCGGGGGTTCCCCAAACGTGGAGAGAGAGAGACAGACTGAGAGAGAGAAAGAGTGAAGAGAGAGGACTGCTGTCACAAAATGAGAGTCCAACAGTGAGGCCAAGTTGAGTTTTTATTTTTAGTTTTGTTCTTATTATTATTTGTGCTTATTACAGAATTTGTCTGTTTCCCATTTCCTTCTTTTATTATAGATTTTTATTTTACTGGCCTTTGCGTTTGCCATCGGGTTTTAAAGCATGTTTCTGGTGACCTGATTGGATGATCAGAAAGACAGCGCTAAGCAGGCTCGGAGGCTGCTGGGTAATGTAGTGCAGTGGGATCCAGCACTAGGCCATCGCGCTCAGCTGCGCCACAGAGAGCCTGGCATGCTCTCCGGGGCCAGCATTAGGATCCGGCCACTGCTTTCACACAGACACCAGCATGTGGAAGTCCCCCAGTATCTGGTTGCGAATGGGTGGCTGTGTATTACGATTGTTATGGAACTGGGCATGTACCTGCAAAGTGGCCGCTGTGATTCTCTGAATGGGCATTTGTCATTTTCTAAATCAAAATACGATGATCAGACCGTCCTTTGCTTCTGTGAATTTTCCCATGGATCATCTTTTCACTCAGGAACATTCAGACAGCCCCATCCTATTTCTATGGCTCTGATACCCAAAAGGAAAAACATGACATCATATTTATTTATACTGAAATTCTGTCTGGCATTGTGACGTGTTTGAGCATGTGCCCTGCTTCAGAGGGACACACCTCAGGCTCACAGATGTTTGCTTTAGCTGATTAGCAGTTTGTAGCGCAGTGTGACGCAGTGCCAGGGGTTTGGTCCCCGCATTGCGTGAGATTCCTCCATTTCAGGCAGCGGTCTGTGACAGTGGTCGTCAGCGCCGCCCTAATTAGGAATAAAAAAAAAGCGTAAACAATACGCAGTGGGCCTCAGAATCCACAAACACATCCTAAAGCGACCCAGCACCCAGCATGAAGCACAGGCAGTCATACAGTCAAGATTTTCTGAACCCCTGGAAAATGGGTGAGAGAAAAAGGCCCACTGTACTGTAAAACCCTGCAAGCAGAGCTTAACAAAATGGTTTGAGGAAATTGAATGCCCTGAACTTTCTAAACAGGGAACCTTCAAGCAGTTTATGCTAAAGATCAGTGGTAAAGACTGATGATGAGCTTCACTCATTAAGATTCCCGATGCAAGTCATGCAAGGCCATCAGCTTCCTCAAACCAGTCCAGAAACGGCAGCTTCAGGGGTGAAAATGGCAGAGGCAGGTAATGGAAAATGAAGAGGCAGGTGTATGTGCATGTGTGTAACTGTGTGAGTGTGTGTGTGTGTGTGCGTGTCTGTGCATGTGTTTTGTGTGTCTGTGTGAGTATATGTGTGTAACTGTGTGTGTGTGTGTGTCTGTGCATGTGTGTGTGTGTGTGTGTATGTGCATGTGTGTAACTGTGTGTGTGTGTGTGTCTGTGCATGTGTTTTGTGTCTGTGTGAGTACATGTGGGTGTGTGTGTGTGTGTTTGAGTGTGTGAGTGTGTGTGTGTGTGTCCAGGGTGGGGTTTGGGATGACAGCTGTGACAGAATCGGGACATAAGTCACATATCGTCTGGGTGCAGGAGGTGGCCTCAAACCAGCGCTGTGGTGGGACTGTTTTTCCAATATGGCACGTTTTTACCCAGAGCACCCTGGACCTAAAATACATTTTCACTGCCCCAAAAAAAGACACATGGAACAGACTCTCATTCATACTCTCCAACAACAATTTTGGTTTGGAGACAAAGATCACACTTACGAAAGCAATCAGATGACTGGGGAGAAATTGATCCAAGGTATTGGTTATTTTTAACCACACTTCGAAAATCAAAGCAGCATTAAAACAATTGGATTTATCAAAACCTGATTTACAGACATTTACTGGTCTGGGAAGAGAATCAAATCACTTTCTCTGGTTTGTCGTGGCTTTCATTTGAAAGTCTTTCATGCATAACTGAGTCTTGACATTATTAATAATATGTTTCAATTTCTGCGATCAATTTACCAAAACAGAAACATGATAAGGATTTATTGTTATAAAATATAAAATATTCATTTGTGGAGTGGAAATAAAGAAAGGGAAGTGGAATCTAGTATTCTGTTCACACCACCCACAGACTGTCTTCCCAAAATATAAAATATTAGGTTTACTGAGGGGGTTTATCGCGTCTTCTTCCTTATCTGGGAAGGTTTAGTGTGGATGAGGTCTTAAGTTCTGAGCACTAAAACGCCCTGGTCCAACTAATCAACTAATCACAGTGCTCAGTCAAGACAGAACCTTGACAAGCTGAGTCAGGCCAGCCAATAGGCCATTGTCTGGCCCTGGGATTGTCTTAGCCTTGCTAACTGGGCTGTAGATGACTCAACTTCAGTTTGAGATGACAGGAACCAGAAGTGTCAACCTGGATTCTTCTCAAATCAGGACGTGCTGAAGGCCTTACTGAAGGGATGAAGGGATGGACCACAGACCAAAAACCACTGGAAGAATACAGGGAAAAAAGTGGATCGCTAAAATGACAAAATGACATGTGGCTTTCATTGGACAGCCAAGGACTACCTCCCTGTGCCCATCATGTTGAACCCGGGGGCCGGCGAATGGAGGGGGAGTGCTGCGGAAGATTGGTGGGAAGCCTGAAGGAATGGACAAATCAGGGTCCGCTTTTTCCCAAAGGAAAATGTGACCACACGGTGACAGCTTAACATTCCTTGTGTTTGGCTGGCGTTACCATAGCTGCGCTCAGCTCGTCTGGGGTCCCCCCACCTCCCCCGCGGTGCCCCCCCTCCCCCGCTCACTGTCTCCTCTGGGACTCAGAGAGGAATTCCCAGGGAAATGAGCAATCATCCGCCGTCCTCACAACAATCATATTTCATTTTCCCTCGTTGATTCATCAACATTCCTGGTCTCTGTGGTGTATTTAAGAGAGAGAAAAAAACACTTAATGGTGCACTCATTTTAATTTAAATGCACTTGTTCCCCTCCAAAGCATTTTCATGTTTTTCACATTTGATGGATGAAACTGTAATGTATTTTCCTGTGCATTGAATTATTGTTTCGGAAATGGTCTTGTAACCAGGGGGTTAAGAGTTCAAATCTCAGGTGGGACATTGCTGCTTAACATTGTTATTTGACCCAGATTGCTTCAGTAAATAATATGCTTGTATATCATGAATTGTGTGTATATAAGCTGCGTAAGTCACCGTGAATAAGAGTATCAGCTAAATGTCGTAATGTACGGCATGACGTGTGGATCAGACCCAGACTGAACAGTGTGTAAAGCAGCTGAGCTGGAATATACAGTAAATGTAACCAACTGTTATTGTTTAGTTACATACACAACAAACAATTTTTCCAGCCCAAAATAAACAAAAACAAAGTTGTTTGTCAAAAATAAAGCAACTGTCTGAAGCTCATTATTAGAAGCTGGGGCCAAACCGCCGTGCACTTTGATTAGAAATGTCCCCACTGTCGTCTGGCAGACGCCACTGGCACAGGAAACACAGTTGCTCTGGTTTGTTCAGGCTTTCAAATTATACTGCCCCATTATCTCAAATCTAAGGCCCCTATGCGTGGATTACCTAATCTGTTTTTCCTTTGGCCTCTGCAGAAATCCATAAATCATCCTTGTAAAAAATCTACAATTATACAATTTTGTATTTAGTATAACTTCACAGGTTTGATAAAACTGCTTAAAAATCACAAAGTTAAGGGCGCATCCTGATTAGTTGATTTGAGGTATTTAGCAGAGAGGTCCAAAACACATAAAAATAATAAAGAAGACAACACTGTACAAACTCTGTTTCACACAACATGTTTATCCGAGCTCATAAGTGCAAGATTTATTGTCGTTGTTAATTTTGTGAAGTGTGTTAAAATATATAAGTAGGATGAATGTAACTGCACTAATTTAAGTTTGGAAAAAATTCCAAATAATTTTTTAAATACTTAATCTATCCTATGAGTCGAGGCTGACATTTCAGAAAACATGAATTTAAGTAACCAAAATAAACCAGAACACACACAAACCAGTTTCATCGCTTTTGTTTGTGCTGCACTGACTCCCAATGGAGAAGCTGGAGCTCCAGGTAGTTGCAGACCCCTGTGTGTTTACATGCCTTTTTGCTTTCACGCAAAGCTGCAACGGCCAATTTATTTTTCTGTCCAGACAGAATACTGCAATCAGCATTGCATGTAAATTGGTATAATATGTGACCTTTTCAAAAATGTTGAAAGTAGGGGGTCGTGAATTAAGTGTGTTTTCATGTCAAAAATATTTGTGGTTGATTAGGGGAAAATGAGCTTGTGTATTTTCACACGCTGAACACACACACACACACACACAAACACCCACACACAAACTGGGAAACACATTCTTTTATTTTTACATTAGTTTTGGCCTGCACAGGGTGTCACCACGGTTGCGGAGGGTTTTCACTCTCTGTCTGTAATCAGACACTGATAGCTGTGTTTCGTCTCATTTGCGACTGAAATGAGGCGCATCTGGTGGAAATAGCTGAAGGAAAGATTAGATAATCGAGGATCTGCAATCACAAGACATAAAAAAAAAACTAAATGAGTGGCTAGCAACAATATCAACAGCAAGGTGCCAACATCATTTCCACTGTGGACATATGCATTCCTTTCATGACAGAGTCACTCCATAACCCTCTTTAGGTCATTGTGTTGGTATCAAACTGCATATTTACATTACCATCAATATCAAATATGTACACAAAGAGACGTGTGCGGCTTGAGGAGCCAAACAGGAGATCATCTCGATGGAGTCAGCCTCTCCTTCACCTCTCACCTGCTTATGTGATTGGTCAAAAATACTTTGTAGGCACTGAAAAGTGGGCGGGGTTACAGCTATGACCTGCTCTGCTTTCACCAGGTTTAAATGTGTCCATTATGGAGTTGTGTTGTGTGTTTTTTTAAATCTACACATTTGCTTTAAGGGAGTGTCTTCAATGGTAATTCCCTGCAGTAAAGTCTGAGGTCTGAATTGTACTCCTCCAGCTCTTCGGCCTCTTGTACAAGCTTGACCTCTGAACTGCATCCCTATCTTGTAAGCACTGCATGAAGTTGTATTTGGTTTAAAACACATCCAAAATGTACACTGAGATGATCCCACAGCTGGATATGTTGGTGATACGGAAGGTGTTTGGCGAATGATGGATGTCCCAAACAAGAGCGTTTCTTAAACCCGTTTTTGGTTTCTTAGCAACCGTGTAAATGCAGGCCTTCACGGTGAAGTGGACGGCGCAGATCGCTGCACATAAACACTTGCAGACTGATTTTCCAGTGAGCTGTTAACTACCAGCCGGGAGAGACGGTTCACCTGCACTTCAGAACGAGAGATTTAGAGCTCGAACCCCGCTGTCAGTCTCACCTTCTGCCACGGGCCGCATGTCTCAACTCTTGCCGGTTAACTACACAGCACGGTTTGTTTTGGTTCCTCTTCCAGCCTGTAATCTTGGAGATTTATACCGTTCCCAACCCCTGTAATCAACAATCGCTCTAATACATGAGTGCACACACATACACACAAGCTTTACTACCCTACATATCAGTAAAACTGTATTGGCTGGTATGTAAAATTCAAACTGAAAACACCAGCTGGTTTCTATGGTAACAGTCACGACTGGTATACTTCTTAAGCCAGCACCCACTTAAATTTCACTTTTTTTGTCAGGGAGCCAATCTCTTTTTAATGTTTACCAAAAAAATGTGTGCTCCTAATTTACAAGAAGGTCTGCAGTATAATGTTTCATGAGAAGAGAAGTCGCTTCTCCTCACATGTGACCAGAAATGAGAAAGAGAGTTTAAAGCGTAACAGAAGAATGGCTTTATCTGTCAGCCAAACATCCCAACAATCAATTAAACATTCAATTAAGCCGCATGTACTCTGTATCAAACAATACTGACAAAACGCAAACAAGGAAATTAAATGATTAAGTAACAAACAAATTAATAGACAACAATATGCACGTTAACACACTCCCTGCATCCTGAGTCAGGATGGTCTGGCTTATTTTCTCTGTGACTTCCATTCTCACACACGCTCAGGAATCCTGCTTTCTTTTCGTGTTCTCTCCAGAATTAATGGATTGTGGGGGCTCTTAGGATGGAGCTCCAAAAAAACGTGTGTTTAACCAACCCGTCCTAGTTATTTAATTTCCCTCTGCATCTGTCAAATTTTGAGAGGTATCTTTTCATAAAAAGGAAATTGCTTCCTTACACCCCCCCTTTTAAACCTGCAATTATCCCTGAGAGTGAATCTAGGGGATTTCTGCCAACCTAACGGTTCGCCCCACTTATACAGAACATTATTTTCTATTTACCCTTGAAGTTCCTTCTGCAGGCGTGACAGATTGTGACGACTGTGCTATGAATATGACTGTGTTAATGATACACTCTCTGACATGTTCTGTTTTTCTCGAGCTAAAACCCTTTCCAAACAGCTGTGTCTGATTGGGAGGTGCATGCACCAGGATGTATGGGTGCGCTGGCTCAGACGTGCAGGCCGTCTCCTCCACTGTGCGCATGCCACGGAACGCTGCAATACCGCAGAAATATGAACACAATCAGGAACGGAGATCACTCAGAACACCTGAATGTTCTTAACTTTCAAAGCGATGTCACAATGCACCATTTTAAAGAATTTAAACCCTTGTCTGGAAATATTACCTGCATGGTTGTCGCCTAATCTAGTCTTATCTTGAAATATGCTCTGGATTTGTTCACTGTAACAAACACAAATGTAATATGCAAAAAACAACAGACTGCAACAGATCCGTTAATAATTCTGTGCTGTAAAATCTATAGTTCCAAAGAGCAACAGATTGTTCATTAATGCTTCATTAAATGTTGGATATAAAACCAAAAAGGCTCACTGATTTCTAAATCCCATAATTAAAATACCGAAGTTTGAAATGCAGGACTAGTGTTCAAGTTCAGACAAACCGAAACAAAAATAGACTGAGCAGTTACTTGCTTCAATCATGAAATTAACTGCCTTAGTTGTAAATGTGGCCAGGGATATGTGAGAGGTCATTTTGAATGATTGCTTCAAGGTCATTCCAGTCAAGGGTGTTTGCTTACTTAAAGGATTTTTTCCCCATGTTAGTTTGTGTTTTTTGGTGAGACCGAAAGATAAGATGGTAGAAATTCTCTGATTGTAAGTGGAAGTTGACAGATTTAGTAAGCAAGACACGTAAGACAGGGTCACACTAAGAGGCTACAGCAGATATATTCTGTAGGTTTGGTTTTATATTGGGGGTGTTTGGGGGGGCGTTAAGGATAGCCACTCACAGTCCAACAGCCTGTGCAGGACGGTTTACTGGAATAACGCCGGGTGAATCCAGTGACGTTTTGTAGAGAAATGATTTGCTGTGCTCCACCATCAGCCCAGCTCCTCATAATCGCCATGGATTTAGTTCATGTTTAGTTGTGTTTGGAGTAATGGGGAATCACCTCCCCACTGTCCCAGCACCTCCCCACCATGCCAGAACCTCCCCCTTTCCCCACAGAGAGCTCTCAGCCTGCTTTGTCTTCGCTTCACATCATATTTCAAACAACATGTCAGGCGTAGAGAGGTTCACTCTGTGCCATCGTTTTAAAAAAATATACGTTTAATAAATAGCTTCATTTTGGAGGCGTTCCTCATAGTATGTCAGGTGACACAGAATTCATTTTTACACTGTTGATCTTAAATGTTTGTAGAAGTGTAAAATATGTTGTAATGTCAAGTACCATACTGTATATATCATACTTATTTTTCCATCCTGCATATTATATAAAACTCTACAATAACATTTTGAAGTGTTATTTTAATAATCCTTTACAAATAGTGAATTAAGATCTTCATTGTTTATGCTTAAAGTCCTGAGACATTTCGGCATATGATTTATAAATCTAATTGTAATAATTATCATCATGTTAAAATCATCTCTCTCTCTCTCTGCCTGCCAGTCTGTTTTCTCTTAACTATAACAGTTTGGCAAGCTCAGCAATCTCCAAAAAAGCTGGCCAAAAACTTGCTCTCAAGGTTATGAAAATTAGTAACTCCTGTCTTGATTTGTAAGTCAGATTTAAGTAGACCAATAACCTTTAGAATCTTAAATTTGAGCAAAAAACATTTGTGAATGACAGATGGAGAACACTCTTCTGTCCCTGTATTATATACTTTACTGTGGTTTAATCGATGAGGGAACCAGTATTGGTACGCACAGTTAATTTCCCGAATTCACCCCAAGTAATTGAGGGAAATACAAACAACTGCTCAAATGAAGGGACTAAAATGGGGAAGCAAAACCAGTCAACCACAGCAAAGCAACCCTGGGATATCAGTCTCCTGTCCTGGAAAACTCTGAGCAACCATCTTGCATCACCAGAGAAATGAAACCCACTTCCAAGGGTCCGATTTGCTACGGGTGGAAGTTTAGGAAAAAGATGAACATCTCTGATGGGTTGTTTTTTTATTGCTAAATTATGTTTTATGCCACAGAACAAGTGGTTAGCTGAAATTTTAGTTGGTTATGTCATATTTTATTCCTGCTTGTCCTCAGTAGTGAGCATAGTGGAAAGTACCTATTCTCAATGTGAATGGGGTGTCTTCCACTGACATCATAAGGAAACTGAAGGCAGCTAAAATTAATGAATGAACCAATGCACCACATTAGAGTGAAAGATCTGTCTGACAAACTTTGGGTAAAGAGTAAACTATCACATTTTCATTTTTTTTCGTGGAGTTCCTTTTTAAGCAAAGATTTTTCCTCTGACCACTGTCTTTGAAGTAATTTTTCACTACGACATCCTGTCTCAGACATTTCCCTGTAAAACTGATCTTTGCAAGGGCTCTCTCTCTCTCTCTCACACACACACACACCGCACATGTTGTCTCTCTCACACCCACAGACTCCCTCTCTCTCTCTCACACACACACCTGTACTGTAACCTTTCTCTCTCTCTCTCTCACACACACACACACACACACACACACACAGACACAGACACAGACACAGACACACACACCTGCACTTTAACCTTTCTCTGTTCCAACATAAACAGGCCTGTCAATACAACTTTACTCTACCCTGGATTCACTGCCCATTTGTCCTTAAATTTTACTTACAGCTGAGTAACAGCATCATTCTTTTTCTGAACAAGAACAATTTCCCAAGCTAATTTTCGTGATCACTGAAGTTGCCAAACTGTGTAAGTGAAGATAAAAACAAACTCTTGCATGTCGTTGTTAAGACAAATGCTGACTGCATATTACGCTCTGCGTTTGTGCTTTGCCAGGGCAGACTGTGCTGCATACAAACCCAACTTTATTTTACACTAAATAAGTACAGTTAATAAAAGAAATGTGTTTTATTTAATCAGGGAGAACTGTAGCATCCTGCATACCAATACTGTATATGTTCTATCATATTGTACAGATGTGATATAGCTGTGCTTATTGTAAAGTTACTGAGTACAGGTGGTGCTTTTCCAGCTTGACTGAATCCAGGATATGGTATCAACAAATTCAAACAGGTGAATGCAGAGCATCCAAATCGTCACCACTGTTTATTTCTCCCCACAGGCAGTCCGGTGAGAACAGCAGTGTACTCAAATGTAACTCAGCAGTCTATGTTTGCCATTCTTAAGGACTAGTAACAATTGTGCTTATTCTATTGGTGCCATGGTAACAGAAGGGGGTGGGGGTGGGGTACTGCCAGGAATTATGGGTCCCATAGAGAGAAATGACAGCAGGCCCTACATAGTTAATTGATGAGATTGGTGAACATTTCTGAGGCCCCTGTCCAACCCTAGGTCCCCTGAATCATTCCTGACTTTAACCCCTATACGACACCCATGCAAAAGGAACGTTTTTCCGTGAGACTCGGCTCTGGGTTTTACAGTAAGTAACCGTCCAGAATGACGTCCTATAACTAATGAACAAAAGAGAATAGGACAATGCAAAGCCAATCAAAGTTTTTTTTCCCCCTTCTATTTTTCCAGCCTTTGAACTGCAGAGTTAGCGGTCGAGCGGTCAGCTGACACTCATTTGGTGGAAATGATGCCCCTCTACCCCGGAGCTTTGAATAGCCATATGCTTCTCACCACTAATATCAACCAGATGAGACAAACCCCCCCACCCCACCTCCTCCCCTCAAATGATGGTTTTTCAATAAGTAAAGAAGCCAAAACAATGTAAAATAAATGGTGGAAAACACAGTTCTAACCCGAACAAAATCTAAAAAAAAAAAAATGACCTGATGTATTTTTTAAAATGAGGAGGAAGGGAGACTGCTGGATTTGTTGTCTGGGTGTTGCTACAGCAACCAACCAGCTCAAAAGAAGGTAGGAAAATACAACTCAACCCAAACTACCCAGCTATCTACAGCACAGTATAGAATATCTATTAAATCAGTATGGCATGTGAATCTATATCTATAGTATAATAGTTTGTGTTCTGGGCTTGTCCAGCCTGGTCTATATGCGATGTAAGCTGATGAAATGTAAACTACCACCAGTTACAGCAACCACATAACGTGGTACCATCTCTGCTTGTTGCCTAAACCTCTCATTTGGTAACTTTCGTAAGTAACATTGAGTACTTTATTCTCCATTTAATCATTTCATCTTGGCTAATGCCCAAAGCAGGAGAGGTCAGAAAATGTATTAACTCAAACTATAAAACTCATATGAATGTCTCAAGTTTCAAAGCCTAAAATCTTCGGTTTAAATCTCAAAGTCAAGCTTACTTTAATTACACTCATCTTAATTATAGTTATGGGCACTGGTTAAAATGTGGCCAGTCTGTTTGGCCAAAATATTTGTGGTAGAATAATATTTTTAAATAAAAATTGTTTTAAGAATTTCTAATATTTTAAAAAAGGTTACTTAACATGAACGTTGTAAAACAAAAATAACAAAAGTTACATTGTTCTACTTTAAGGCAGAATTTGAAATTCAGACCACATCAAAGGTATTTGAATCGTTGTACTAAAGTTCTGACTCTTAGATTAAATCTGTTTATGTCAATATTGCTGTTTTAAGGGATACATGTATTTTTATTTGATTTCATTTATATTTTTCCAATAAAAACTCTACTGCTGTCCCACGCCAGTCTAAACAATCAAAATCCTACATCTTTGCCTTGATTGATTTTTTACTCCCCGAATCACTTAAAAAGGTGATAAAAATGTAAATAAATACATATTCAAGGTATTAGTTTAACTCTTGGCGATTCTTGGTAAGCATTTTTTTATTTTTGTTACGGGTTAGCAGGCTAACACGTAGCAGCGCCCGCGTTCAGGGCTGTGTCACGCGCTCTCTCTCCACAGGTAATACAGGTGAGGTCACACACCTCCAAATGAAAAAGAAGGAGTTGTGAAGAGAGGGAGGATAGTGTTTGGTAATTTGATGTAAAATTTCTACTTTATGTTTTAAAACTTCTCGAAAGTGCCCAGAGATACTGCGCCGTTTCGTTTTTTTTTTTTTTTTTGTTTTGATTCACGTTTAACGCCCGTCTTTGAAAACCGACTGAAGGAATCTGCTCCCGTGGAGAACCGAAAATAGCTAGGCCCAAAAAAGTGGGTTCAAGACTGGGCTGGCGTTGAGCTAAACTTCATTCTACTACAGTTTTGGTGAGTCCACCTGTTTCCTCCCGTAGATTGTGGATGTTGCCACAGCGGCCCTGTTGTTGTTCCCTGTGTGTATCTATATTCCATACTCATATTGTAGGTTGACATGGTAACGCTGGTGTCCATTAGCACTTAGCTGCGGTTCTGCTGAGCTGAGTGGTAACAGTATGTAAATGGCCAATACTTGATAACAGGGATCAATCTTAACTGGAGCAAAGCAATGCAAAATTGAGAGATTGACAACTGAGCTGCCTCTGAACTTCGCAAGGGTAACGTAAAGAGGAAGCTTGGCAGCCAAAACCGGTATAAATCTGCAATTTCGCGACACTGGAGCGGTGTCCAGTATCCCGTTACTCTGCGCCATATCCCAGTGTTTGCATTTTATTTACAACAGACACGGTTTTTGGAGTTAATAGCCAGTAATATAGTCACTTGCCAAAGCAGCAGGCAGACCTCCCATTTCCCTTCACCCACACCCGTTTGAAAATTCTGCTGTGACTGAACGTTAACCGACTACAGATACATTGTACGCCAGTTCTTAACTCCCCATTCAGTTCAGTTACTGTGCAACTTTGCCCCTCCGTAGTGTGGGGCGGTTCTGAAAAAGCAAATCGGTTCCTCCCGGTGTCTATCAGACCAGAAACGTTAGCTTTCAGAATGTATCCCTCTGAGCTAATGTTTCTGACACCTCCACAATGCCCGCTGCAGGGGAAGACACTCACACGCGGCAAAACCTGTTTTTTCTATCTCATATTTTTAATGACAAAATGTTTGTCGGGAACAAATGGATTTATTTTTCTCAATCCCGGGTATAGTGCGGGAGCTTATGTGGTTCCGGGACGAGGGGTTTCAGACAACTAACAAAACACGACTTACTTCTGCTCTGCTGACCGCCTGCTATGCTTTTCAGATACAGGAAGGCAACCGCAGGGCATAAACCAACTGAATAAAGTAGCGCGACCCTCTGTTCACGGTTTATGGAGCGCCTGCAACCTGCAGATTTGTTTCATAATATACCTGCCATTGGTTTACGCAGTAAACAGGAACATTTTTTATTTAGAAATATAGGTTTTCATTAAAACCCCGTTTGCATTTTGATTTTTGCATTTTGGTTACAGAGCAAGTACGCATTGTTCGCAGGATTTGATGGTATATGAACCGTGACAGTAAATCACTTTCATGGTTTGTTGAGCCTTGGTTTTATTTCTGAAGTGGTTGATGAAATGATATTTATGCTTCATTTACGTTTTAGAGACTATATGAATGTTTGTGAGAATTGCCATTTCCCGTGCAATGTCAAGATTATATATATATCTGTTCAGAGACTTTTATTGTTTCAAAATGGTATATTGTCTCGACAATAAAAGAGAACTGACACCAGTATGATAAACTTTCAATAGTTAGCATTATTGAGAAGAAATGTCGGTTATCCGTCCGTTAAAATAGTCATTCAAATTGAATTTGAGCTGAATCATAACAGTGGTACTTTCCTTCATAGTTATGTCACAGCTTCCGGTGTAGCATTCTTTCATTGTGCCCCATGCACTGTCCACCCTTAACATGAGTGCTGTTCAACATTTAGCCGTTTGTATTTATGTATGCTTAAATTAATAAAAATGGGAATGTCATTTTATCACCATGAAAGACTTTACTGTAGCTTTAAAACAATTATTCATCATTTATACAATGCATCAATTACAAAAATAAATGCAATATCAAACAAGTCTTGCATTAAAATTGACGTACAGTATGCATATTATATGCTTTTTACAGAATTCACAAATAACAAACAGTGGTAAATTACTGGTGAATGACCGTTGTTTAGTTGTGTCTGCTTTGAATTGACCCATATTTCACACGTTTCCTCCAACACATTCAGGAAAACGATGATAGAGTAGAAAATGTTGGACCCTTGTTTTCCTGGTTAAAGCAACTGGCTGACCAGAGGTGCAGATTCATTAACATTCCGTCCAAGTCACATGATACCAGAGGCACAGCCAATAGGAACGAGCAAGGCCTGTCCAGTCTCTCAGCTCACTCCAGCAGCTTGTGTTTGTGTAATGCAACTGTCCTCTGCACTGCTAACTCCGGAAGATCTTGGAGATGCGTTTGGCTTTGAATCAAAGAACAGTCTCTTCTGTTCTGGATGAGGGGTGAACCACAGACGGCAGTGATATAGATTAAGTGACTCAATTCAACAGACAGCCAGGTAAAAGACATTGTGCTCCAGTAATATTTTTCAGAAGTTTGACAGTCAATGCAGCACCCCAAGACATTGTGACATGGTTATAAAAGCACCAAAATGATTCTTAAACATACAGGCCACAGGAAAAAAACAATCTTTAAATTGTAACTTTCAGTGTTGTCAACCCCATTTAAATGTCTAACGCACTCATAAGTGAGCAGGGAATCTCCCCTCGCATCGTGAGTGGCTGAGCTGGATAGTTTTAGCACCATGGCGACTCTGTTTCTCCGGGGACCAAGTGTTTGCCCGGCAGTACATGACTGTCTGATGTTCTGTCAGTGTTGGAGAGCGTTTGCTGGCGTTCTAAGGGTGCCATTACTGAGAAAATTGCAAACATGGGATAAGAAGCCTGTACACCACAGCCTATCAATACCATATGCCTGTTTAAACGAATGTCAGATTCACCCGGCTTTATTACTTATTTATGATATTTTGTGATTTGTGTTTCCACATTGTAGCCAATAGCTGTATTAATGATGGCTGGAACTTCTGAAAAAGGAAGTCCCCCCCCCCCCCTCACCGAGTACAAACCCAAAACTGTATTTGAATTGAATACTTTGCAAATTTTTGGACAAGGAACACTGCGAAAAAGAAATAACAATGTGCTTGTTTATCCCAGATGTTGATCAGTAAATCCATGCCTGACAAGTAATGGTCTGTGACAGAGAGAATCTGAGTGAAGCAAAGCCAAATAATAATCCACAAGATTACATTTAAAATAACAAAAACAAAAACTGTTGATCACAGAAACATTGGTTATCAACATTCTCCAAATTTAGTGGGTGTATGTTTTTGGGTATACAAATCATGGATAAGTGTTTAAAATGCCCAATTTAGTCATTTCCTTTTCTGTAATTGGTATCACTTGTTTGGACATGCAGGATTCTCTGTGGCTGAATGCTTTCTAAAGCAGGTAAGTGTGATGTAGCATGAAATGGTGACTGCTATCAGCCCAGATTTCTCCTCTGGCTGGAGTCCTGCTTTGGGTATGTCCTTTGACAGTAAACCAACAGGCAGTCACTACTTTGACTGATTATGATCAATTTTAGGTTCAAATCCAATCTGAATGGGCTGTTAAGAGATGTAAAATTCTCCAGTGGTATCTCTGTAGTAATTGAAGACTTGGGCAAGGTTTTCTGGGCTGGTCAACCAAGTCTGACCACAGGAATTTAAGGGCTCCAGTAAGCCTGCAAGCAACCTATTCTCCAAAAACAAAATCAATGTGTGTTAGTCAGCAGCTAAGAGAGAATATAGGAGTCTTAATTCAACCCTGTACCCCTTTGGGCTGAGAAATGTGATCATGGAACTTTTTTAATTTGTACCATATCAAACTGCTTTTGATTTTTTTTTTCTCCCTTTAGTAAAAAATATAATAATGCTGAAATCAACACTGTTTCACTGATTCATGTGTAGCACTGGAAAATAGTTATTGTAAAAAAAAAAATATATAATATTTATGTATGAAAAATGATTAATTCCTCAATCATTCATTCATTCACTCACTCTTCATTCTGAAGTTGAATTCTTAAGTACTAACATTCCAGAGATAACCAGTAATAATATAACTAATAATAATGTAATATCACCTTACGGCTGAAATCGATATATTCAGATAGCAAACCCAGGATATGTAACTCACCATAATAATAATGGGAAAAAAAACTTTTGCAGGTAGTACTAGCTACTTTTGAAAAATGTAGCTACAGTAGCTAGCTCATGATAACCTATGTCTTACACAGATACAGTAAACATGAGTTATGGCACTTACATCATGTGCTGGGAAAGAGTTTGTCTTGTTTAATCAAAATTCTACAAGTGTTTCATAATTGACTTGATTGAATTAAGGTATTGATCAATACATGAGGTGAGCATCAACCTTTCTGAGTGTGTCAATAAAACTGCTATGTGAGTGCACACTGTATAAAAATATAAATGAAATGTAATAATATAAATATAAATACAAAACTATGAAAATCAGTTATTGTATAATAGACACTTTTATACTAATGAGTTTAACAAATTAAACATAAATTGACAATTTTCCATAACGGTTAAAAGTTTGGTACAACCAGCATGTAGTAGTTCATTTGAAAACTCACGGTCAAAACCAAACCTGAGTTGCATGGTTCTTAAGTGGATTTTCTGCTTAAGTCTATTAAAAGTTGAAACAGGAGAATGAACTGAGTGACTCAGATCTGGATTTGGCTCTAGTGCCACTATAAATTGATGTTGGATCATTGTTAAATAGACCCTGCTCAGTCTACAAAAGAAAATATTCACTCATGAGATAAGAGCAGTATGGTGAGAAAATGATCTCTCTGGTGAACACTGCTCCTCACTGAATTCATAGATTTGTCAGAGCATGTCTAAATGATCAATTACAGTTACAAAAAAAATACAAAACAAAGAGAAGAAACACTTGTTCGAACTATGTGTGTATGAGACATAAGAGATTTATTCAAAGAATACCCAAGATAATGAGAACAATGACACATTTTTATCAGAATATAAATAATATAAAGTGCCAGCATTGTGACATGTAGTGTGTATATAAAAATATTTATCCTTTACTCTCATTGCCTAATTAATGCTTTAACTCTTTTGTTTGCTTTATTAATTCATTCTTATTGCCATCCTTTTAGACGGTACATTTATGCCAAAATATTAAAGTTAGTTTGCTAAATTTAATGTGCTTGTAGAAATTGGTATTATAGAATGTGAATGTGGCCTGAATTCAATCAGCATTTGTCTATTAATTGACACGCTTGATTAAATGTGAGTATTAACCTTTGACCTTTGGGCATGTGAAAGCTGATTGGTTCATATTGAAATCCATATTTTTATCAGTTTCCTGCAAACATTCAGTGGCTCATCAGACCTCGCCCTCTGGATCACCTGCCAGTTAGCCCGAATTGTGTAAATCAAAAGTGCCAGTCCCTCTCTTTGCAAACACACTTTGGATATTTACAAAATTAACTCAACAAACTGTGCCTGTTGGGGGGCGGGGGCAGTAATGGTGAAACTAAATCCCATTATCATTTAAAATGATATTGATTCAACATTCATATTTCAACTGCATCTGAACTGGGGAGAAAAAAAATGCTAAAAAAAAATAATAAAATCAGTGCATCGCAAAGCCAATCATATTTTAATACACTGAGGGAGGGGGTGTCCCCAAAGAGAAGAAACCAGCTCCTGTGGTAGAGCTGTGCACACAAAAATAAAGCAAGAGTAATTAACATTATGCGACAGAAGTCACTAGATAAGCCTAGAATTAGAGACCACATTCCTTACTGCTTGCAAACTGTTAATTGTACTGGGGGTGGATTTATGAAATGAACTCACTAGCACCATTGAAACTGCTTGTTAAGTGAGGGGAGGTTTGGGGATGGGGGGACTAATGGTCCAAAAGACACACACCTTCAGTCATTCAGTTTGTTTGTTTTTTTTTTTTCTTATACACTTAATACACAATAAGACATTTCTACCCGTTAGTGCTTTCTTTAAAGATACTATAACATAAATAAACATTTTTTTTTTCAAACAGTGTTCAAACAAACAGTTCCAGTGTGACTGGACAGCTAACATACTCACACCATTATTTTCCAGTTGGCAGTTCAAGAACCCATCATGGCGACTCCCTAACTTTTGAGGGGGCCCTAAAAGGCGTGCTAGGCTGATGTACCACTTCCTTTGATTCTTCTTTTAAAAAAAAATAATAAATTCAGTCCGTACATTTTTTGCATATACTTCTGTTTTCCTCAAGAAAAACGCTCAAGAATATATTAGATTCAGTGACCTGCCAGTAAGAAGGAATACATTTCTCCTGCTTAGTCTTTCCATTAGAATACTTTCCTTGTCTTGCTCCACAACATCCTGGGAATGAAGTTCTGCTGTGTTTCCTTGGTCTCATGGCAATAAAGAACTGCAAATCCCACAGTGCATTACACCACTTTCATCTGGGGATCCACAATTTGCATCCTGTAATGTCACAACTTCCAGTCAGCTTGGGACGCATCAGTGCATACGAACACATTTCTTTTTTTTTTCCAGAAAAAGAAGTGGACTCTGAATAGTTTAATATTATCTATTAATATTTAACCTAGTTATCTTAAGATTTTCTTTAGTAAAGCAAATATATTTTGATGTGCAAAAAGATGCCATGACAAGTTGATAGTGTTAATTCCATTCTCTTTAAACCCATGCTCTATAAACATTCCAAAATTGCTCCTCTTTCCACCCTGTGGTGGTGGTCTATCCCCATCCTGTTGATCCCAGCATTTATGGCCTTTCTGTTACCACTCAAACCAATGGGCAAGAGTCGATAGAAATAATTTTGTTCTTTAAGACGTTCTCTTTAACTATCTCCAGGTCCATAGGATTAATTCTGTTCTTTAATCCATTCTGTTTTGCCATCTCCAGAAATCCTCCTGTCCCTTCTCCCTTCTCTGTGTCCTCCTGTCCATTCCCATCATGCAATGCTCTACCCTCTCTGATATCCGTCCACCCGATGGTCTGACTTCCCTGGTCCTCATTTGCAGGTGAACACCTCGGTCCTCTCACTGCAGGTGTTGCACCTGACGAAGCAGCACCACTGGAACTTACAGTTGCACTGCCACACTTTGGTGTACTGGTGCGTGTTGTAGCCCCTCCCACAGCACATGAGGTCACACCCGTCCGTATGGGGGGAGGTGCGGTTGCACAGCCGTCCCTGTGTCCCCACGCTCCCTGTGGAGCTGTCCTCCTCGCAATAGTTAGGTGACCGCTCGATGTACACTAGCTCCGTGTCAGGTGGCTTGCGGTAGCTCTGGGCCTTCTTCACCTTGAGGAAAGTGGGCTGGCGCAGACGGCTTGCTCGAACCGCCTCCACGTGCACCGCCTCATTGTACTTGTCCTTCAGGATGTAACCGATCTCCCGGAACTTGGGCAGGGTGGTCCAGCAGGTCTTGGTGGTGCAAGAACCTGAAACCCCATGGCACTTACACTCGAGCTTCATCCTGTCCTCCAGAACCTACAGAAATAACAGACCAGATGAATGCATTAGCCCCGCTTTTCCACAGATACTGCATAGCCCAACCTTACAGTCATTTAGCAGACACTGTTATCCAGAGCAGCTTGCAGTGTGAGAGTACATACCTGTGTTCAGCATGAGCAATAGTGCCACGTTTCTACACCAGCAAAGTATGTGTGCAACATAAAGCAACAGTGCACGTTAGCTTTGCTAATGCTACTGACAGAACTGCTTTATTGAAGCCAGCCCCTTGACTAGGGTTCGAGAATCCTATCTTGCAGGTTTAGATTGAAGAAAAGTATTAAAGATTATTTGTAGAATTCGGGCCATTATTTAATCTGTAAAAATAGGTCCTTATAAAATACAGATTTTCATAGTGAGGATTTTATGATGTATTGTGTTCTTGTTCAGAGAGAGACAGACAGAGACAGGCATCTGGAGAATTGCCTGGTGGGAATTCAGCCACATTTGAAATGGCAGCTTTTCTGCCCCAACAAGTTCAAAATTGAAAGGTTTTCAGAAATACCTGTCAGACAATTTACAAGGATGTTTGACTGTAAAGAAAGGAACAGATGAAAGAGTTTTTATATGTAAAAAGTCTTTGGTTCAGGACAAAATAAGTGTACCTTATATGCGCCACTGCGTTCGATCGGCAGCAAAGACATATTATTTTAAACCGAGTTTTTGGCAAGGCCTACTGGGCTCTCAATAACTCTCAGAGCGACGATCTCCAATTCAATGTGTCATTTCCCTCTATGAAAAAACAATGCATAGTTTACTTGTGGTAACAATTAATAATTGTGTTTGGCATCTTTATTGCTGTTTCTTTTCAAAATGACATTTTTATTTGTTGACAGACCATTCCAGAGTTGACTCTTGCTTTGAAAGAGTTGGCAGACTTCAATAACTGATTCATGGGCTGCAGTTCTTTCTTTTACATGGATGTTTGCAAGTGGAAAGAACCCATTTCTGGCATATTTGAAATTCTGAAATGTAATTGTAATCCAGATATATGTCAAATACACAGCAAGGATGCATTTATTTGGTGAAGCTGTAATTTCCTTTTACCTTCTGAAACACCACATGAGTTCAAAAAATAAATAAATGTGGTTCTCATATAAGCTCAAGCTCATAGTTTTGTACTCAAGTTAAATGTTGAGTGGTCTCTTATTTTGCAGACTTGTAGTTCATGCTATTAACCATTTACATGTGGACTACATATATGCATGAAGGAAGTAAATTACTATCTACTTTAATAAGAGATGTGATGCTTTACGTTTGTTTGTCCACCTCAGAGAGACCAGTCATTTATTTTAATGCAACTTTTACACTGAGGGTAATTTCAGTATTGAGTAAAAAATGGGCATGTTTTTTTGCATTTACTGTACAAGTATTTACATAAAACTCTTCATTTGTTTCATATGATGAGCATGAAACCAATTAGAACTGACATGACAATGACAACTAACCTAACCTCATACAGTGTTTGGAACCGAGCGTTGGTCAGCTTTGCAAAAACAGATTTGAAACAAACATGAACGTGCATTGATGTATTAAATGCATATGAATGTAAACACATACACACATATAAATTATGTTGCTCTCCAGCTGCATTCCCACAAACATGCTGTAGCAATGCCAGTGATTACCAAAGTCAACTTCCTAAAGACGAAAAATTGACAAAGAAAACAAAAGGCAAAAAAACGAAGCAAAAAAAGTAAAGTTGAATGAAACTTGATCACACTTGTTGACCGAACTTTTAACTCAAAGCAAAAAAGCTTTCAGTCGTATAGTTACAATAGAAATCTGGTTTATAGCTTATTTGTCAGTGCATTGCAGTTTTTGCGGTGAATGGCTGGCTGGACTAGTGTAGCATGCTGCGTTTGCTCGCTATAATTTGTTTGTTCTTTTCCTTTTTGTTCTTTGCAGTATTAGCCTGACAATGCTCTGTCCTTCCATTCCCAGGCCTCTGTGGGTATGGGAATGATGAGTTTGTCCATTATATTAAATTCATAATTCTCTCTGCAAAAATATGTTTCCAGTGCCCTCTTTTTTTCCTGGCACCATGCCCTGCCAATGCAAGTCATGGTTTCTATGAAAAACTCACGCAAAGTAATACTTTAATCCTTTCGAACCATGTCATTTATCCAAAAAAAAAAAAAAAGAAATCCATTGTGTTTAGACTCAAAATGAAATTCTCTCATTCATCAGAAATCCCTGACAAGAAGTCACAAAGGGATGAACAGTCTTTGGGCTGTAGCTGAGAAACGAGGAGTCACCAAAAAATGCATGGTGGAGGCCACAATCATCGTTCGTACGAAATGCAGTTGATTGATGATCCATTGGAAATGATCACTTAACATGGGGGTGTCCTTCAAAGACTGGCGTCTGCAACATATTAGCAAAAATTCAAACAGGGATGTCTGATTGAGCTCACCCCCGTCACATCGCTGTGCGCAGAGGATCATGAAAGTCAAAAAATTGATTTCATGTGTCTGAGTGTTCATGTGGCATTTATGCGGGAAAAACCCTGGCTGCTTGTGGCTGAATAAAAATCATCTGCGCCCCAAGCGAGCGCTTTCCCCCGATGCCCGTAGACGCAGATAATCGGCGTTGCAAATTCTGAACACCATTCCAATCTGCGGAAACGTATTGCGTTACATGTAATAAAATTCAGAATCCTGCGATTACAACAACGGTTCCTGAGACTGCGGGAGAAACGGCGGACCGTATGGAAACGGATCTCACGGCCTCTTTCTTCGCAGACGCTTCTGATCAGTGTAAAGCGCAGGAAGGCCCGTAATTACGGTGTCGTGTTCACCCACAGTCAGCGAGGGAACTTAGGCACCCTGTGGACGAGCCCAGGAGTACAACATAATGTTGTATTGTTCTTAATTCTGTGCAGAAGTCTTTTAACCAGTGCTCTTTTATTACATATAAAACGTAGTTAAGGAAAGACGGAATGTGCATGAAAAATGCACTCGATTGAGCTTTCATTGAACATGGAATTGGGATAAACCGTCCCCAAAGGAAGACTGGAGTAAAGTAACCTCAGTGATCCAGCTCTGCATGTGCTTTCATTTAAATGATGACTGACACCCCCATGTTATTATACAGTGCGTCAGTGCTCAGTCGGTGCGGGTTTCGGAGACAACCTGGAAAAATGAATTTGCCGCTGAGGGAGATGCTGATTGGCTGATTAATGAGGGGGCGGTCTTTCCTGTAGGACAAAGAGAACCCCAGTGCCCCAACACAGTGATGGGGACACTGTGCTGTACAAGGGTCCTTCCCTGGGATGAAATGTTTGAGGTCCTTACTCTAGTGCACTTGTAAAGTGTTTTTTTTAAAACACATTTTATATTAACATGCTTTTACTTCAGCAATGTGCAAGGTACTTCACCAGAATATGCTGTGGTAAATATCCAGCTGTTATGAATGTGTGTTAGAAACAGCAGGCTGTGTAAATTGCTCTGGATACGGGTGTCTGCTAAATGTAGGTTTAAATCTGAAAGCCTGTTTCTGTGTAGCTGCCCTTGTTGTTCTGCATTCTTTGATGGATAAGAATAAACAAACATGCCAAAAGAGGCGTGTGCCAAAGTACTGGTCAAGAAAAGGATGCCACATAAGAAAAAGATAATAACACAGCAATCGAGTGAAATAAAACAAGCCTAACCATGGCTTTCTGAGTAAGCGCTGCACCCCCACAGCAAGGCCACAGACCGCTGCAGGAGCGGCCCGTGGGCCCTGTGCTTCTCAGCCTCTCTCCTGCTGATTCCAGCCTGATTTCAGCATGCTTTGGGTATCGTTTGCTGGAAAGGTATTTGTACAAGCATACCCAAATGTGCAATCACGTTCAAGCATGCATCATCATACACACTCACACACGCGCACACACACACACACACACACACACATTTACATGTTCACTTACTCATGTGCGTACACATACACACACGCACTCACAGGTGCGCAATCTCACACACAGACACATGTACAGACATGCACAAACAGTCACGCACACACATACTTGCATGCTTTCGCTGGTGAACTCTATAAACTGGCCTTAACATCAGACACGTCAGGCAACTCAGCACAACACATCTCACGGCACTATGCAGATCGATTTCACTGATCAAGCAAACAACCAATAACAAAATGGCAACATATAAGCATATTCAAATTACTGATGCAAAATTTCTAATAATATGCAAATTTCCTGATTATCTCCTTAAGAAAAGATGCACATTTTTGCAGGTTTTTAACTCTTTTTGTGGGTTTTAACCCTTTTTTCCCCAAACTGCTGCAGTTACCTTTCTTCCTGCTTCATTGTTATGTAGGTTCATCAGCCGCCTGGCGTTTTTTTTGATCTCGCGGGCGTCTACGAACCTTCGGGAGAGCTCAACGCCGTATCGGATGTCTGCCGAGCAGCCTCCCCACTTCCAGCCCTCCTCCTGGTTGTAGTAGCCCTGCTTCTCGCGGTCGCAGCCGCAGTTGCTGAGGTTGCCCTGGCTACAGGCCGCCGTGACGGCATGGGCCACGCCCGCCGCAGTGATGGCGTACGTGAATGCCGCTTCCCGGCTGCCTGGGGGGGAGGGGAGAGCGAGAGAAGCCGTTAGAACTGCCTCTGAGCTGGGGACTTCCTGTCCCTACAGCAGCATGGACTGCAACTCAACTTCCTGCTCTGACAGTGATACATGCTTAACTTCCTGTCCCACAAGTAGTGTGAACACAGTGTGGTACTCAACTTCCTGTCCCAATAGCACACAACTGAACTTGCTGTCTGGACAGAGCTGTAAATGCTCAACTTCCTGTCCCAAAAGCAGTGTAAATATAGTGTGCAGCTCAACTTCCTGTCCCCACACTACATGTAGTTCAACGTCTTGTGTGGCAGTGCTTTAAATATTTAGCTTCCTTTAATATAAATACAGTGCAGTACTCCGCACCCTGTCCTCACAGCAAATTAAAATATATAAATACTCAACTGTATGTCATTCAACAGAACTTCCTGTCAGCATGCCAGGGTAAATATAGCATGTGACTCAATTTCCTGTCCCCAAAGCAATGTAAATGGTCAAATCATATTCCTCTCTTGACTGCACCATAAATAAAGTAAAAAAAAAAAAAACCTATGCAAACATGCAGTGGTATCAGCTGAACATGCAATTCAGAGGTGGAACATGAATTTCATCATACGTGGAATTATGTAATACATATCACATTATGATGTCATACATATCAATGCACAATTCACCATTGCATCACAATACCATGAGTGTAAATAATGGAGATACTGTGAACTACGGAAGGAAATTACTGTGAAATGAGGCAGTTTCACAAAGCATTCAGAAAGAGTATTTGGCACAAAGTCAGACGCTCATTCAAACAGAGTTCCAAGACATAAAAACACAAAAAATAGAAATCACAACAGATCATATGGGGATCTATCATTATCACTCTAAAAATAATAATCATACAAATTATTTTATCTGTGTGCTTGATGCGTCCTCCCTGTGCCTTGAAGCCAGTGCTCTCTGTGAAGAGTGCCTGTCGCTCCAGCAGACAGCCTGAAAGAACGCCGAGGCGAAGACTCCACACTGGCAGTAGCAGGTGCTGTCCAATGTGCTGAATTCCTCTGAGCACCTCACGGGCCGTCCAGTCTATAATAGCAAGGTCTGTCTGTATGCCTCTCGCACACCGAGCAGCCGCTGTGATTCCTATGCAGTCTGATGGCCAAAGGGAATGTGCAAGGAAACTGCAGCCTGGTACAGCAGTAACACCAGCGAGCTTTACAGTCCCTACGCAAAGGTTTATAATCAGTCCTAATATAAGAGATAAAATTAGGGATAAACTTGTTTTAGAAAACCCCAATCCTAGAATGTGGCACACAGATCCAGTTTTTGCTTGAAGTCCTAACTACATAATCATTCATTTTTAGGCTTGGTGATTGCTGGTGACCGCGTTCTTGAGCAAAGGAGTTTAAATGCTCTGACTTCCTGCTGTAACTGAAATCTGGGATGGAATAAAAAACGAGATGCATCTCTAGCGCTCCTGGACCAGGGGCACTTCCCCTGCATAGCTCGATCCCCTACAGGAAGTATATATGCCCCTGTCCACATCACTTCCCCTGCATTGCCCGATCCCCCACAGGAAGTATATATGCCCCTGTCCGCATCACTTCCCCTGCATTGCCCGATCCCCACAGGAAGTATATATGCCCCTGTCCACATCACTTCCCCTGCATTGCCCGATCCCCCACAGGAAGTATATATGCCCCTGTCCGCATCACTTCCCCTGCCATAGCCCGATCCCCCACAGGAAGTATATATGCCCCTGTCCGCATCACTTCCCCTGCATAGCCCGATCCCCCACAGGAAGTATATATGCCCCTGTCCGCATCACTTTCAATCCATTACTGTTTCCGCCAACTACCTCATTGTAAACAGAAACCAACACTATTTCACTCATACATTCAACCACATTAAAACAGTGTGCAAGCTCTCATGAGTTCAATGAAAGATGCTGAAAACGCTGGGTCATGTATGTTATTGGATTAAATAATTATGAACAGAATTTACTGGACCAGACCAGACAGCAACACAGACCAATGACACACAGGGGCACAGATGGTGACAGCGACAGCGATTGGTTGAGAGATGGTGATCTGAAAGGATGGCACACTTAAGACAGATTCAGAATCCTTTCAGTAAGTGCATGTGAGAATGTGAAGCTTTTGGTCGCTGGCCCATTTGGTGCTTTTGTTTACTTGGTTTTTTGGGTATTTGCAGGGCGATTTTCACCTACTCAGACACACTCCGTTTCCATGGCGGAGGCGTTATCTGCGCAGAGTGTTCTCATGGCCCAATACCGCGTAGATCAATGTGTCAGCGATGCGTTTGGGGTGCTAGTTTAGAATAAAAGCCCAGAACTCATTTTTCCTACCTACTTTTTCCTTTCAGATAATTCCCGTTTGCTCATGCGTTCCACTTTTGAAAGAATGATTGCACATTTCTAATTAAGGGAAAAATATTTGCATAGCATGTAAAACAGAACCAGAATTCTGACCAAAAACAGAAACATAAAACAGAACCAAACTTCATTTTCCTGATGTTTTAGCAGTTCATGCATTAAAATACGTAACATTGGTTGTGGAATTTTCTTTCAGGAGTTTAATGAGTCAGAACTCCAGGAGTTATCCGGTTTTGCGTAATTGTCTGAACGTCCAAGAGCCTGTGGTTTTGGCTGCTCATGAGGAAAAGGTACATTAGAATCGAGGAAGGAATTAAAGAGAAAATACCAACACATTAAAACCAAACCAAATGAAAAGGGGGAAAAAAAAACCTGACCGAAAGCTGACTTGCAACGTGCATGTGAAGAGGTATTCTAAACGGCAAAGAAAGGCTATGGCTGTTTTGCAACCTTTTGAGTATTTATTGTATAATGCATGTCTGACTGACATTGCATAACAAAATGGGACCCGTCTTCACCATGAAGGGAGCACAAAGAGCCCACAGAATTAGAAAAAGTCACCAAGTGCACCCCACCAATCGCAGTGTAAATATGCACGGTATTCTGTGAGAGTTTTTATGGATAACGTTTTCAGCTGCTCTTGCCTTGGCTTCCTGCGATCTGATCGGTTGCAGGATTTTGGTTGGGCTTTGTTGCTGTAGGAGGTTCTGTGCATCCTCGAATTTCGTGCATCCACTCTGTGGTGGAATTTTACAGATGTTGGGCAGAGTTGCGCAACATGTGTAAGAAGTTGTAAGAAGTTAAAGCAAGAGAGCTGAGTTGGAGAGTACCTCATGGAAGATAAAGCGGTAAACTGACTAACTGAACAGTGTAAGATAAATGTAGAACAGCACTGTGTTTTTACCCATCCTGTTACTGTCGAATGCTCTTGAATGCTACACCTAAAATAACTGCCATTTGTTGATTGATATATGGTTAAGGTTCTGGTCAACTACCACTCGTCTGTAGTTGCATCTGTGGAACACACTTGTGATGAATTTAGTTTAATAGAATTTTATTTAATTATGACTGTTGTGTTTTTAAGACTTTGTGCTCACAGTTCAGACGTAAGAACTTATTGCGTGCGATGCCCTGTTTTTCCTAATAATATTTATTTTAAAACCATGCTTTGAAAGCTTCTGTGGTGGGACATGCTTATTCTTTGAGTGCGTGTGAAAGACCTGCACTTATGGAGCCTGCTGTAGCTTTTGTCATATCTGTGAAGTGTTTGTGCTCTGGGGAACTTCAACTGCTTACGGTAGCTGTGAGGGATGGATGGGTGCACCGGGGCTCGGGGAGCCCCCCCTCTACCGCTCGTGGTTGATGGGGGTGGGGGGAGTGGGGGATGAGGGGGATGTGAAGGGGCCAGGCTGGATTTCTGACCGCGTTCCAAAGGAACCACCCCTGGGATATCCTTGCAATCTGCCAGTGGAAAGTTGGAATGAATAGAAAAACCTCAATGGACTTGGACAGAGAGGAGAAGGGGGGGGGGGGGGGGCGTTGGGGATGGTTTGAGCCAGATGTGTAATAGAGTTTAGTGGCAAGTGTCTTTAACTGTGTCCAAGATGCAAACTGAAGCACAGTTGTGGTTCTGTGCACGGAGTTTGGTGCCCATCGCTCCTCCTGCAGTTTTTCAGGTGTGATATCAGGGCTTCGAATGACCACTCTTCTGGTGTCCAGCATGTGTCCACCACAGAGCGGGCCCAGACATTTCCCATCGCGGTGGCGACTTCACAGCGATGTGTACTCAGGAAGGAAAACCAAAAAGCATGCAGGCAGCCAAGTGTATTTCACATCAAGCACAAGCAGTCGAGATTTACGACCTGAAAGAGCAGAGCTGGTACTCCCAAACTCTCACTGTGAAGTTTTCAGTTGCTTTCCCCTGTAGCTGAATGCATCAGTGAGGTTGCTATGGCAACTAAGGAAGACTGGAACGCTGAGCGGCATTAGAGACGCATTGGTTGCACCTAACAAACGTGAGGCCCAAATTCAATCAAAGTGTGTCCTTAAGTTTTCAACTTGATTCAAGTGTTATAACTTTCTGTTTTCATAAAGCACAGTTTTGCTTGTGAGGGAAAAGAAAAATCACTTTGCATTTAATTGCAGTTCTGAGCTGCAGAAAAACAATTGAATGAAGCTGTGAATTATTTTTTGCTGGAAATTCACTGCTTTTGAGGAACGGGACACAAAAATAAGCAAACTTGAATGTTGCTTAAACTGCCAGGACTAAACACATTCTTGCCTTTGACGGAGCAAAATTGTGCATTTAGGTGAAATGCATTTTTGGAGAGTCCACAGTGCGGGTAAAACGGCATCAACAAATAAAACATGACTCCTGGAGAAAAAACCCATTTAGGTGCTGTCCATCCAGCATGCCCTGTGAGAGGTCTGGAACAGGTTGCGTAAAAACACAGACAGGGGAAGGATGACTCTTTGTCTCCCATTACAAGAACAGCCAGTTATTTTTGGAAGCCTGAGCACTCAAGATATCTGACAATTTGGGGTCTGGAAGATTTGCCATGTAATTCTACTTTCATTTCTTGAAAGAGGAGACAAATGATTGCATTAATTAGTGTCACCTGAGAAAAGGAGATTTTTCAGCTGTCTGCTGAATGTTTGGAGACTGGACTTTTGCACAGACAGCAGGGAAGTGTTTTCATTTTACAGCCAACTGTATGTATGAATGAACATACGTGATGGGAACAACAGACTATTATTTATAAACATTTGCATTACAAATTAGTTATTGGTTCACCATAGTTTGCAATCACAATGAACAGAGCAGAGTATCACAAAAGCACCAAATAATTTCTGTCACCTTAAAAATGTTGCTTGGTGACAGAAAAAAGTGACACCTGCTGGCTATGTAGCTGAACTGCAGTTCAAATTCATTTAGCCCAGGTTTCGCAGAATGAACACTGTCAATCGCATAATGCCTGATGCGGCTAACCTAGACCCCAAATGGGCAGATGGCCCTGTATAACAAAACTATAAGACCAGTATGTCACACTTCAGCTCTGGACATCCACAGTCTGCAGGTTTTTACTCGGCCATTAAGTGATGAACTATTTGGCCAGTGATCGTAAAGCTGTCCTCCATGAAATTAGTTTGATTTGAGAGATTGAATGATTATGAGAATGCTTGGTGTAATCAATGAAAAGAGACGAGCCGGTGACTACTTTACACCCTACAGGCCACACACAGTACTACAGGAGAGAGCTGGTGACTACTTTACACCCTACTGGCCACACACAGAACTGCAGGAGAGCCCTAAAACTGATCAGAAGAGAACAATACCTCTCCCTGACAGTAAGCAGTTAAAACTATTTATCTTCTTGCTGCATCGACAGAGTGCATACGCTTAGACAACGATATTCCAACCGCCCTGAAACACAGCAGTGAGCCTCCTCATTCCCTTGTGGGTCAGTGTGTAGGAAAAACACACTGCTTTGAATATCACGAAACCATTGGCAGGGCTGAGTAATCTCCAACTCAACTACTACTGTTTTCCGTTCAGTTTTATGTACCGTTGCTATGAACATGCGCTCAGTACAAATTACAGGCAGACTTGTGGTGTATGAGGTTTTTGGAGATTAGAGTAGCAGCACTCTGCTTCAATAAAGTTATATTGTTTTACCAGAGCTAAACGAGTGGCTTGCTTGTATCGTGTATAAACATGAGTAATGACTACATAGACAGCATCTTCGCAGAAAATTAATCTTGCGGTTTACTGGAGGTGATGGTGATAGAGGTCAAAGCTTGTGTGCGAAGCTGACGGCTGCTGTGTAAAAGAGTGGAAGCTTTCAGTGGGGTCCATTACTGCAAAACTGTTTCATAACACTTGTGGGGTTAATGTTCCCTTTCACCCCTGCAGGGCTAAGAGGAAACCAACAGAGGGGCGCGTTTGTGCTCCCAGAGCAAATTTGGCAAACTCAATCTGTGGAAGATCAGCAAACAAAACCAGAATTCAGCAGGAACTTTTTATGTTAATGTGAGATCAGTTTAGACCTTACCAATGGTACTATTCTGCTCTCTGATGGTTACGCTTCATCTTGGCTGATTTGTGTGCAGCAAACCTTTTAAAATATACGATACAGCAGCATATAAACGATGGGATATGAACGTGAGCGGCCTTCGCTGTCCCCAGCACAGAAGTGTTTGGAGAACCTCAAATGTACTAGGAATGTTAATCATTAATAGCTTACTGCTTAAACATTTAAACAAAGGGGTGCAGAACGGTCCTTCTCCATAAAGTATTCAAATGAACATTTGCTGCATAATACTTCTGTTATTCACAGGTGCATAAGAGATGTCTGTCTTTCTTTTTTTTATTTTTTTTTGGGGGGGGGGGGTCTCTGTGTGCCGCCCCCCCAGGCTCAGACCAACAGCGAAGATTAGAGATTTAACGACCCACGCTGTGCTCTGTCCTGGGGGGGGGGGGGGTGGAATCCCAATAACCTGATAAGGCAGGAAGAATCCTACTGATCTCTCTCAGAACAAAGCAACAAAGCGGAGGCTCTGTGAACAGGGGCCCACGAGGGCAGAGCGTTTCAAACCAGCTCTGCTCTGACAGTCTAACACAGGGGCTTCCCAAACGCTCTGAGCCACACTACACTTCATCAGCAAGTGCACTTTCTGTGATTAAAAAACAGACTAACAGGGCAACTATTTATTGTAATGGTTAGGGAGCTGGGCTTGTAGCTCAGAGGTTACAGTGTAGTATAATGGTTAGGGAGTTGGGCTTGTAGCTCAGAGGTTACAGTGTGGTGTAATGGTTAGGGAGCTGGGCTTGTAGCTCAGAGGTTACAGTGTAGTATAATGGTTAGGGAGCTGGGCTTGTAGCTCAGAGGTTACAGTGTAGTATAATGGTTAGGGAGTTGGGCTTGTAGCTCAGAGGTTACAGTGTGGTGTAATGGTTAGGGAGCTGGGCTTGTAGCTCAGAGGTTACAGTGTAGTATAATGGTTAGGGAGCTGGGCTTGTAGCTCAGAGGTTACAGTGTAGTATAATGGTTAGGGAGCTGGGCTTGTAGCTCAGAGGTTACAGTGTAGTATAATGGTTAGGGAGCTGGGCTTGTAGCTCAGAGGTTACAGTGTAGTATAATGGTTAGGGAGCTGGGCTTGTAGCTCAGAGGTTACAGTGTAGTTTAATGGTTAGGGAGCTGGGCCTGTAGCTCAGAGGTTACAGTGTAGTGTAATGGTTAGGGAGCTGGGCTTGTATCTCAGAGGTTACACTGTAGTGTAATGGTTAGGGAGCTGGGCTTGTAGCTCAGAGGTTACAGTGTAGTATAATGGTTAGGAAGCCGGGCTTGTAGCTCAGAGGTTACAGTGTAGTGTAATGGTTAGGGAGCTGGGCTTGTAGCTCAGAGGTTACAGTGTAGTATAATGGTTAGGAAGCCGGGCTTGTAGCTCAGAGGTTACACTGTAGTGTAATGGTTAGGGAGCTGGGCTTGTAGCTCAGAGGTTACAGTGTAGTATAATGGTTAGGGAGCTGGGCTTGTAGCTCAGAGGTTACAGTGTAGTATAATGGTTAGGGAGCAGGGCTTGTAGCTCAGAGGTTACAGTGTAGTGTAATGGTTAGGGAGCTGGGCTCGTAGCTCAGAGGTTACAGTGTAGTGTAATGGTTAGGGAGCTGGGCCTGTAGCTCAGAGGTTACAGTGTAGTGTAATGGTTAGGGAGCTGGGCTCGTAGCTCAGAGGTTACAGTGTAGTGTAATGGTTAGGGAGCTGGGCCTGTAGCTCAGAGGTTACAGTGTAGTGTAATGGTTAGGGAGATGGGCTTGTAGCTCAGAGGTTACAGTGTAGTGTAATGGTTAGGGAGCTGGGCTTGTAGCTCAGAGGTTACAGTGTAGTGTAATGGTTAGGGAGCTGGGCTTGTATCTCAGAGGTTACAGTGTAGTGTAATGGTTAGGGAGCTGGGCTTGTAGCTCAGAGGTTACAGTGTAGTGTAATGGTTAGGGAGCTGGGCCTGTAGCTCAGAGGTTACAGTGTAGTGTAATGGTTAGGGAGCTGGGCTTGTATCTCAGAGGTTACAGTGTAGTGTAATGGTTAGGGAGCTGGGCCTGTAGCTCAGAGGTTACAATGTAGTGTAATGGTTAGGGAGCTGGGCTTGTAGCTCAGAGTTTACAGTGTAGTGTAATGTTTAGGAAGTTGCTAAAACTGGGATGTGATATGTATAGTTTTCTTAAATATTTCTGCTCTGGAGATGTAACATCTTTCCTCTGTTATCGCTTCCTTAGCAGTGTAATCCACTTTCTGTCAGTTGATATTTAAGGAAAGTATAAATTTTGATCTTAATGTTTGAAATTCCATGCCAGCTTGGAATGTTGAATAAATGTTGAAGTGTTGAATGAATACCCAGCTGGATGAAATTAAAATTTCAATATTTATTTGCATTTGCTTAAAATCAGGCCACTTGGAAAATATTATACATAAATTAAACCACATGTTCATAATTTTCTAATTTTCTACATAGCACAGCTTTCAGATATGTTAAGTTAGGGGACAGAAATTTGTAATTAGGTTCACATTCCACAAGATATTTGCATTTAGTTCAGATTTCATTTCACCACAAGTTGTTTTTTTCTTTTTTTTTGTAGATTTGTAGAAAAATGGGGAACCTGCCCAATTTTGTATAATTGGGATCTGGTTTTTTTTTCTGTTTTAATGTTGTAAATAGATGCAGCATCTCTGAGTTGAAAGTTCAGGCTGGCAAAGAAAAGTCACTTTGTTTATAGCTGAAGGAGCTGTTGAAGGGCTTTTGCTGTCACAGTTACACATTTGGAGAGCACACAGGTAACATGTTTAAAATGGCACAAATATGGAGTTCTGAGATGGCTGAATACAAGCCCATTGGCCAAGAGCCGGGGTGCATTTAACTTCACCAGGACTTTGGCAGGTTAACGTCAGAGAGAGATTCTTTGAGTGAAGAGATCCTCCAAACTATGAAGTAGGTGCCCACAGTCCTTTGTAGTACTGTGTGTGGCCTGTATGGTGTAATTACAATGTATGGTGCCATAAAAGACCAAAGTGTAATTAACTTGGCAAATATTTGCAAGGAATTATTCTCCAGTTCTCTGGGTGTTCCCGGAATGTTTTCTTCCAGTGACAAGGAACATTGGAGGAACATCATCACCCTCAGTTTTGTTGTTTCAGGTAAAATATAATTTGAATTGTGAATGGAGAATCTAACCCATTCGATGGTCAGGTTTTGTTTTTAATGGGAAGGTTCAGTGTGGATGAGCCCCGTGGATTCTGATTACAGCTACACACTGGCTGCATATGATAGTGATGGAAACATGCCTAACACCATGACAGTCACTCTTCATTTCGTACTGTGATTTTTGTACTTTCTCCATGTCGGTTTTTTACATAAATGATAATGGCAAAAAGGCCTCACACCCATCATTCTAACTGAAGAAGAACGCAGTAGACCGTGTATCTGGAGAAGGAACTGCAGAAAACAGTTTGCAGAGAGAAATAAACAATGAGAATCGTACTGTGCCAAATTCTTTCAGATATCTGATACGCAGGAATGTAAATGTTCTTAACGTGAAAACATAACTCATGCTCGGCACTGTGTGAAGGGTTTTTTTTTGTTTTGTGGAACATACTTTCATGTATACAGTCTGTTTTTGGTGGTATTTGTATACATGATTCTCATTATAAAAATTACATGACTATCATCCAACCGAGACACAAACAAATCAACAATCAATGTGGCTCAATGAAATTCTTCCTGAATGTGTAATGTAAGATACGATACCAAGAAAATACTTTGCTGACATGCTGAGAAATTTCCGTTAGTAATTTAAGCCTTTTTTTTTTTTTTTGTAGAGCACCATCCGAGACAGCCAAACAAGGAAATTAAGATATCAAATAATAAGTTGGCATGTCAGATAGATAGCAAGTTTGCGAAACATAGGTAAGGCAGTCATGGTACTCTAGTGTTTCTGCTTTCCTGGCGTGATTGTTTTTCCATTACTTGTGATGTTCCTGGCTCTCTCTTGCTGCAGCACGGGTTTGTACATGTTTCCAAGGGTAACACCGATGGCCTTTGAGACCCGAATTTGGCTCTGCAGCCTTTTCACTCACCTGTGTATGCCAGCCCCTATTTGCTGCACCCTCTTTTGCCCCTGTCCATTCCTATATCTGCCCCTCTCCCCTTCTCCCTGTCTCCTTCCCTCTTTTTTCCCCTCCCTCAGTACTGCTCCTCATGCCTCCTAGCCTTTGTTGAATTGACTTTGGTTCATATTGTATTCGGTTGTCTGGTCAGTCCATAACTCTGAGGTTTTTTCCTTACATGTCATTTAATTGACTTTGGGGGGGAAAAATAGCTGATTGTGACAGCATGTATCCTTGCAAACCATACCTTAAATACCAAATATTTAATTAATTCTTTAAACCTTTACAGACACGTGTCAATATGGTAATAGCTTTTCCAGTTTCCATTGGTTCAGTCTGTAGCAGAAATTAATCCTACACCAGTTAACAATTTTTTTATTAGAGGGTTGTGTCTGTATTGTAACAGAAATTAGTGGTCTGAGGTATGCCCAGCTACACACCTGTTTCCAAATGCAGTGTCTTGCCAGAAAAGAGATTCTGGAAATAGAGACAAAAATCTGCGCCAAGCTCATTCTTTTACGCTTCTTTAGCTTTCGCTGTTTTTACTTGGCAGCCGAATCGCAGTAATGCAGAGAAATGTAGTATGCTTTCCCTCAGTGGAGGAGCTGCTGAAGGACACACGAAACCGTAATGAAGGAGCTTTGGTCAGTCTCTCCATCGGTAATATGTGTACGACATCCTGTCAAACGGGGACGCTTGCCAGCCTCAGGACGTGTTCCTTCATGAACTTTTCAACAGACCCTTGTTTCAGAAATTATTTATTTATATTAAATGTATTGCAATCGAAAAGGCTTAAATATCAGATTACTGGTATTTTCAGTAACAAAATCCTTTCCTTGAATCGGGACTTGCTGGGATTCTGTAACGCGCCTTAACCTGGCTATTACCTTCTTGGAAGGCCAGTGTAATCATGCGGAACTCCTTCAAACTGACCGACTCTGTCTGAATGGAAGGCAGCTAAGAGAGAGCATGAACACTACGCCATTTGCTCAGCCAATCTTTAACCCTTAGCAAGCTGAACACGTAAGTCCACATAATCGTGCCATGGCACAAATCTTAAAGATATGGAGATGGCGGAGTAGAAAACACACTTCTCAGTCTCGCAGGATCACAACCTTGAGGGCAAACTTTAAGTAACAGTAAGCAATTGCAGAAGAATATTCATATGTATCTTGAGTCAACAAGCTGCAGTCCTTTTGAGGGTTAATGGCTAAGACTTTCTGAAACAGAGGGGAAATCAATACATCTCTTACAAAAACACTACAGCTGACAAATGGACGGGGGGGGGGGGGGGGGGGTAATCTGCCAACTCCAAAGGTAAGTGATTATTTGCAGAACCTCTACATTAAAGACACAGTCAAACCACATTTTTACAGCAACAAAACATTTTAAAAATAAAAAGGCCTTTCATAGTTTTGGTCTCACAGACAGATGCAGACTACAATAAAAGACAAATAATGAGAGCAGATTAACAGCAAGGCTTATCGCTCTCTCAGCGCCAAAGCTCACCTGAAGCACCTGTCACCCCAACAGCAGAGTCTGTGATTTAACAGTGGAAGCCATCCCCTAATGTCCTCATTCTATCCCACAATGCAACAAGCTGTGCAAACGTGAAGTACAGCACAAATCCCTTTAAAAATAGTTTTGTCATTTGAATTAACGCAACCTTGATTTGTATTTAAGGTATTCTTCACAGGCTAAAGGAATATCCACTATCAATTGTGTTAGCATGGTTTACTTGCTCTCTGAAGAGAGTATATCATAGAATATCATAGCTGGTTAAGATATGGACTCTTGGAATTTTAAACAATGTTTCAGATACCATGTCCAGAAATCCAGAACACAACATCCAGAATTCTGGAACACCAGCACCGAATGCAAGAGAGCTGTCATTTACTTTGTGTTCAGGTGGTCAGCTCTTCCCTCACTAGTCTGTACTGTCAAGATTGCAAGACCTGGGTGCTGGGGGTGGATTTGATTTTCTGTTTTCTGTCTAGCCTCGTGTACCAGGCTTACAACTCTCCTTTTGGTCTTTTTATGTCTCCCAAGTCCAAAAGTCAGTTCATTGCAGCACACTAAATTGGCCCCTAAACAACATCCTGAAGCAACACCCAGAAAATTTGCCAATTATCCAATTGATCAGTTAATTACCCAAGCAGTCAGTCTATCAGTCTTTGCTATTGATTCGTCCCATTTATAAACAAATCATCTCACAGCTGGCCTGGTGCTCACAGCAGTTTTTTAGGCCACAGCTTTAGAACAACATGATTCAAGCGGAGTGTGGGGTTTTTGGAATGTGTGAGGTGGGTTGGGGGGGGGGGGCATGTCCAGGGCACATGACTGACCTACTCGAAGCTCCTGCCCGAAGACAGTCCTCTCTCCCAGGGCCGAGCAGTTCCAGCGCCCGTAGCGGAACTGGTACTGGCACTCATTGATGCCCATCTGGGCGCCCTCCCCGATCACGATGATGGCGTCAGGCCGGCTCTGGCAGAGGGCACGCTGTCTGGGGGCCAGCCCGGGGATCTTGTTGCAGATGATGTTGGCCCCCAGAGCCACCACTGAGGACAGGGCCCTGCGGAGAGACCAGAGAGAGAGATTTCAATCCTCCACAGCACCAAGGAGAGACCAGAGAGAGATTTCAATCCACAGCACTGAGGCGAGACCACAGAGAGAGATTTCAATCAACAGCACTGAGGAGAGACCAGAGAGAGACATTTCAAACCACAGCACCGAGGAGAGACCAGAGAGACGTTTCAAACCACAGCACTGAGGAGAGACCAGAGAGAGACATTTCAAACCACAGCACTGAGGAGAGACCAGAGAGAGACATTTCAAACCACAGCACTGAGGAGAGACCAGAGAGAGACATTTCAAACCACAGCACTGAGGAGAGACCAGACAGAGACATTTCAAACCTCTCAGTCAATCAGTAATCAGTTATTTTGTAATGTAATCAATTCATCAATAATACCAGTGTCGTGGTTCCAATTCTATATTTGAAATAGTTAGGAAGTGGAATGCGTATCCCAACTCCAGAATGTTTCCACGTAACGCTACCCCCAGCATGTTTAAATCTTGTTCAGGAAAAAAAGAATATAAAAGTAAATAAAAAATTTTTTGTTTATTTTTCTCTCTGACAATACCCCCTCCGGATGGTTTGGCGAGTGACAGTGCGGTCTCGCGCAGATGCCTGGTGCTGTAGCTGGAATTGGTTCCAGGCTCAGACGAGGCAGTGCGGGCCGTACGGGGCCTCATGCAGTCGTTTTTCTCATCTAAGGAACTGCGCTTCTCAAAGCTGGGCATGGTTCACTTCACTTCCAAGCACTCACACACAAAATGTTTTCCTTTATAATTTGAGATTTATGTGTCCATGGCAGAACTGCAGCCTAGTCTGAGTGCATAACAGCTAGCAAGCAGGACGGCAATTCAGAGACTGCCTTTTGCAGACCCATAGCTGTTTGTTACTCACAACAGATGATATGACAAACATCATCACGTGGTATGTTTCACAAGGCCAGGGGTTCCGCTGGAGTTCTGGACCAATTTCCAATCCCCACTCTCTCAGCCTGGTCACATGATCACTTCACAGTGTAACTGTGTCCCTTTCTGATTACCTCACAGTGTAACTGTGTCCCTCTCTGATTACCTCACAGTGTAACTGTGTCCCTCTCTGATTACCTCACAGTGTAACTGTGTCCCTCTCTGATTACCTCACAGTGTAACTGTGTCCCTCTCTGATTACCTCACAGTGTAACTGTGTCCCTCTCTGATGACCTCACAGTGTAACTGTGTCCCTCTCTGATGACCTCACAGTGTAACTGTGTCCCTCTCTGATGACCTCACAGTGTAACTGTGTCTCTCTCTCTCCCCACCTGAGCTGATGTGTAAGGAGTGCTCTGGCTCAAAATGGCTGCCTTGCACCACCCAGGTGGGGCTGAATGTATTTAAAGGAATACATGATCCAATCAAAACAGACTTTATATTACAACATATGTTTGAGTATTTCCAATTTAACTGGATAGCAAGCAGACCTTTTGGATTGTGCTCTCTTTTCTCTGCAATAGATTAGCAAATGCTCTTTAAAAGACTCGATTCTCATTTGACTGAATCGTCCATTTTGATTTAATGCGAGGGACTCTGCTAATGCAATCGATCGTTCTTCTTCATATCATCAAGAGGGTGCAGCTGTGGACAGCAGTGGTGGCCGTGTTTCTGATCCCTGCCTTTGTGCTTGTATTTTTGTGATGTGCTTTGGCTCGTTCTGGAGCAGTCTCTCTCGAGCAAAGCTCGCGACCGCTGAGAAACAGTGGGGATGGTTCTCCGGCTGTGTTTTTAAAGACTTCCAAAAACGCTGCGAGACACTCTCCTTCCAAACACATCAGAGGAATGGGGATGATGGGGAACGGGAGGAGAGGGGGGATGCCAGCATTTGAACTGGCAACCCTCCAGGGCTTGTGAGGAGGGGGAGGGGAGGTTGTGGTTCATATCAGTATTGCTGTAGCAACAAGTTTTTATTGTTTTGCCAATAAAGCATATTTGAATTTGAATTGACTGAGAGGCAGAAAGAGAGAGGAGAGAGTAGAGAAGGAAGACAGGCTGCATTTTGTGGATACCTTTTTAAATGAGTTTTAAAAAATGATAAAAAACGAAATTAAATGTCGCCATCTCCTTAACTTATGAAACATAGCAGCAAAACAAGAAAATGACTGGAAACGAGGAACTTCCATGTTCTTTGTTTCCATTTTTTTGGCACAAGATTAAAAAAAAAAAAACTTAAAATGCAAGAAAGCACAGTGTGTTTCTGACCCGCTGCATAGCTCACTGTGTTTCTGACCCGCTGCATAGCTCACTGTGTTTCTGACCCGCTGCATAGCTCACTGCGTTTCTGACCCGCTGCATAGCTCACTGTGTTTCTGACCCGCTGCATGGCTCACTGCGTTTCTGACCCGCTGCATAGCTCACTGTGTGTTTCTGACCCGCTGCATGGCTCACTGCGTTTCTGACCCGCTGCATAGCTCACTGTGTGTTTCTAACCAGCTGCATAGCTCACTGTGTGTTTCTAACCAGCTGCATAGCTCACTGTGTGTTTCTGACCCGCTGCATAGCTCACTGTGTGTTTCTGACCCGCTGCATAGCTCACTGTGTGTTTCTGACCCGCTGCATAGCTTACTGTGTGTTTCTGACCTGCTGCATAGCTCACTGTGTGTTTCTGACCCGCTGCATAGCTCACTGTGTTTCTGACCCGCTGCATAGCTCACTGTGTGTTTCTGACCCGCTGCATAGCTCACTGTGTGTTTCTGACCCGCTGCATAGCTCACTGTGTGTTTCTGACCCGCTGAATAGCTCACTGTGTTTCTGACCCGCTGCATAGCTCACTGTGTGTTTCTGACCCGCTGCATAGCTCACTGTGTGTTTCTGACCCGCTGCATAGCTCACTGTGTTTCTGACCCTCTGCATAGCTCACTGTGTTTCTGACCCGCTGCATAGCTCACTGTGTTTCTGACCCGCTGCATAGGTCACTGTGTTTCTGACCCGCTGCATAGCTCACTGTGTTTCTGACCCTCTGCATAGCTCACTGTGTTTCTGACCCGCTGCATAGCTCACTGTGTTTCTGACCCTCTGCATAGGTCAATGTGTTTCTGACCCGCTGCATAGCTCACTGTGTGTTTCTGACCCGCTGCATAGCTCACTGTGTGTTTCTGACCCGCTGCATAGCTCACTGTGTGTTTCTGACCCGCTGCATAGCTCACTGTGTGTTTCTGACCCACTGAATAGCTCACTGTGTTTCTGACCCGCTGCATAGCTCACTGGGGAATCCACTAATGCTGAATATCTTTCAGTTTCCATTATCTCAGGCATAGTGCAAACATAGGTGCGCTGCTCAAAGACTGATTTTTAATGAATGAACTCATTTTAATGAACAAGAGTGGTCCAGGCTTAATTGTCTAGAATGAACCACTGAGCTGGTTGATGGTTGCTTTCATGTTAGCTGAAAGTTGAAACAGTGCACACAAGTTGTAAATTCTGCTGTCATAATGTTCTCATTTGAAAATTCATTGATTGGGGGGGCATTTTGGCAAACTCCAGTGTTGGCTGTTTTCGTTGAGTTGAAGTCTACACAACCACATGCACAACCACTAATGAACAAGAATTTGTCCGTGAGTCGGGTTCTCAAATCCCTCTGTGCCATGCAGTGGGCTAGGTGGAGCTGTGAAGCTGAACCAAAGTCTGTGAAGTCCTGACTCACTGCGGTCTTAGGAGATCCCATTGAATATGACAGAAGATTATGGTGTTAACACTCGTATCCTTCACAAACCCCCACAGTGTGGCTCTCTGCATGTGTCCAACTAATCACCCTCCACATCTGATTGGCTACACAATCCCTTCCATTCTCTTCTCACATTTAACTTTGCCGTTACCTTGCCCACAGAGAGCGTTTTTCTTAAACTCAAAAGGACTCCATTTTTTTCTCTCCACTGGTATTTTTCAGCCTGTCTCAGCACAGCTACATCCTCCATCATTTTGGGAGAGCACAGACAATACCCCCACACTCCTTTATAGGGCATGTGTCCAGGTGCTACTCAGTCCCTGGAACACAGGCAGGGTATCATTCAGGTGATACTGCTCCCACCCCACCCCAACCCAGGTAAATATTGTTACCCCGCATAGCTTCCAAAGATTCCACAGCCGGGTACAGCTGCTTCAGTTTGGAGTCCTGCCTACATCAGATTATTCAGTACATCTTAGTTGATTAATCAGAAGTAGATGTAAATAAACATTGGTCTGTTAGCCAACAACAGCCCTGAATAAAGCTACATTAGAGATAGTAGAATGCTGGGCTCATGGTTATGATGTAATAGTTAGCATAGTTTTGATAGTCATAATTAGGAGTCTGAAAAGTGAGGCCTGTAGATATGCAGTGCAGTACAGCACAACTGTTCCAGCAGCAGAGCCTTAACCTGAAGAACTCTGTAACAGTCTTTAAACTGACTTTAATTCACTTTCCCCAAGTGAGATTCATCAGATTAAGGAGCGTGCTTTCAGAATTGTACTTAAAAGGTGTATTTTGTTTTTGTGGTTTGCTAATCTAAAGGGTTCATCTCATTCATAGACTTGGTGTCCATACGACAATATGAAAAAAAAACATAATTTTGGGATTTTGAATATTGAATATTATTGAAAGACTAATCTCGGGACTTTGGTTTTGCCATCCCACCAATGAAAGCATTAAGAGTGCACAAACAAAAATATGCCTAGACATATTAAATGAATAATCGAAAATAATTCAGGCCATGCTCTAGAGAGGTAGCAGTCAAATCACAAAGCGGTTTGGCCATCCAGTTGTAAAATTCAGTGCAGTTATTTTTTTCTGTTCCATATTTTACTGTTATTTTTGGTTATAACATGCAAATGAAAAACCCTTTTCTGACAAAAAGAGCATTGTTTCTGTTGAAAGTGAATGGCAAACTGCCTTGCCTTGCCTTGCAATCCTGCAGCACATCAAGTATCCACATTGTCAAAACTGACAATTTTGGAAGTTATGGCTATGACCAGAGGAACCAGTCAATGAAACAATCGTGTCCCTTGCTACTCATTCATTCACCCTCACTAATTCATTCGCTCTCAAAGTTACTCCTCAGTCCCTCTCATACATCCACTCACATGTATATTCACTCACTCAGTCACTCACCCACTCACCGATTCACTCCTTCACCCCTTTCATTAACATGAATTATTCACTTAGTCATTCGTTTACCGACTCACCCATTCACTTCCTCACACATCTATTCACTCATTCACTACCTTCCTCCCATGCTCACCCTCCCACCCATCCAATTACCTCTTCAAGAGTCCACTAACACATTCAACAACTCACTCACTCATTCACCCCCTCTAATATTCACTTCCCATTCACTCATTAACTCATCTGTTATTATGGTCATTTTTTTACCACTAAAGGAGTGCAAGAGCCAGCAAAGTGGTCAAACCCAATATGAATCAAACACCACCGGTTCAATTCTTGTTTTCGTGCTGCACACAGAAACACGCCACAAAATGAGCACAGCGCTCTCCAAGCGGGAGGCCGGGGGCTCTCAAGGCTAAGTTCTCATTTTTGTGCGGCACACAGAAACATGCCACAAATCCAGCGCAGTACAATCTGTGCGGCTGGAGGGGGAGAATGCAAGGCTAAACCAGACATGCCCCCCGTTAGCACACCCCACAGCCTCTCTTCCACCCTGAGCAGCTCCTGGAGCTTATATTACCTGAACCAATATTTAAAAACAATGAGCACGAACACCGTAAAAAATGAACTGCAAGACACATGAAGCAAGGGTGCAGGAAGCTTTATAAGATATAAAATTGTGCCGGTTATATGGCTTATTTTAAAAGTTAGTCGCAGCAGGAATAAAAGCAGATTGTGATCTGTTGGCTTTGAACTTGGGCATCCTGTATAGGGGAGTGGTAATGAATGGGTCATGTATGTTATGTTTATCCCTTAGATCAAAATACATCTGCTTCTACAGTGAGTGGTAAAATCAATCTATACATATCATCAGGAATGAATAAGTGAGTGAAACAAAACTGTATTGACAAAATGCAGGGTGTCTGGCCTTTCTGACATAAAGCAATCCTAGACAGTCAGAAACAAGCTACAATCATTAGTGTTAACTAGATACTATTGTAATATTTTGCTTAATAAAATGTAAGTTGTTTTTTGTTTGCTGGGCAAATAGTTTATGGCATGGTCAGTGATAGAAAGTAGATTAAATGGGGCCAAAAAGGTTTTGGATGTAGTTTCTGGTCGAAGTATTGGCATGATTCAATTTAAATGCCCTTTGTCTCTATGAGCGCACATAATTCAGTCAAAACCGACTTACATTTTCTTGGAGTGTTTTGTATTTTACTCCAGACTTGACATTTGGAATGCGGTCTGTCATTCTAAAACAGAATAGCCAATGCCATCAAAGACCCTAAATTTGTTGGATTGAAATTGGTCCTGTTGTTTTTTTATCTTTTAATCCATGATTAATTTAAACATTCCTGTCTAAATGAAATCATTTTGAACACCGCCGCTACAGATGTTTCCTGAGAAGCTCTCAAAAGAAAATGCTCGTAGTATCATGTTGTTAGCGAGAAGGCCCTGGTCCTGGTTTAGCTGATTGGTAAAGCACTGCTGTATCCCTTGCTGAGAAACCCAGGGTCTGAGGGCCAGACTGACATGTTTTCCCTACAGCCCACCTTTCATGTTCACCATGTTACCTTCGCAGTTCTAACCAACAAAATTACGTTTTCTCTTCTAGAAAAATTTAACCAGCAGCCTACAACAATGGTGAGCAGCGGTACAAAATGGCTACAGGAGAGAAAGGAGCCAAAAAAACATGTAAATCAAGAGTCACTTGGCTGTTATAATTTATGTTAATTAATTTGATATTTTGTTCTTTTTTTAAAGATAATTCGTGAATTATTTATGACGAAAATCTGTCTGGTTGCTTCGCAGTCTTCATTACAAAAAAAAAAAAAAAGCCTTATTTGCAGAAAATATAAAACGTTCAATCCGAAATCGTTCAGCTGTAACTGTTTCAAAGGAACACAATGCTGTGACTGTACAGCTTCTTGAGCTCGCGTGAGGATTCATTGTGATCGGGAAAATATAAGACTATGGATATGAATCTGAAGAGCAAGGGGCGTTTGAGGATGAACCGCATGCTGGCCTTTTATTCCACACATGTTTGAAACAGCCCCCTTCCCCGAAAGACGTTTCAAATTTGCCATAAGCCGAATAAAGCAAGTTGAAATTAAAAAACAAACAAAAGTATGTAGTTTCTACCAAAGTTAAACATAGTCATGCCCACTTTTTTAAAAAAAAAACCGTCTAACCATAAACCACATCTATTTTAGCATCAGCCCTGGGTCTAAGCGCAAAGATTAAACGTTCAGTAATTATTGTAAAGGCGAAAAATCTTTCTCCAGCAACCGGACCTTGATTTTTTTTTTTTTGCATTCGGTTATAACGATGTAATTACGAAGACTAGTGTCAATCAAACGCAGCATGACTGCGACCACGTTTTATTACCGCTTTTCCAGATGTGGTTTTAAATTATAACCTCCGTGAGCCGCGTGTAAGTACACGGTGATGTAATGGGCTAAGCGCAATCCTTATTCACGAGCACTGACAGGTAAAAACGCAGGGACATCCTTCCTCCCTTGAAAAAGGGGAATTTGTTTTATTTCCTTAGTTTTTCCCCAGCGGCTCTCTGTCTGTCTGTGGCCAAATGAAATCCTGTATAGCCATTACGCAGTTATTCTCCATCTATTACACTAAGAATATATTCTCGCAAGTTTTTTAAACCATTTGGAAAAATCAATACTGCTTTAAATTCCTCACACAAATGTGTTTCACAGACGTAGCAAGGAAAATCAAATAACTTTTCATACAATCAATGCAATCAAATGTTTTAGAACTTTCTTGCATTATATTTCTAAATGCAACAAAACCTAAAATATAATGGTACTAAAATATCTGCAACACAGCTTTTAATCACTGAAAAACAAAATAACAATGCCCTTTTAAATGTGTAAACTTAAAAGAAAACGGCAACCACCCCCCCCCCCCCCCCCCAAAAAAAAAAAAAAAAATTAACGATATTGATGGGTAGTATGCGCTAATGTACTTGGCTGCTTGGGAGCTAATTAGGTTTGCACACTGTGTCTGTTACTTCAGTTAATAATTATTAATGATTAGGCTATTCAAATGTAGCATAAAAACAATAACTTCTCATCTTTTAATATCCAGTCTTTGTATAGCATATTTAAGTCTATATTTAAACAAATAAAAACAACAGACGAGCTCATATACAAACGCACAGTACCTTACTATGCACTCAGAAACAAACACATACAACAAGCAATCAGAGTAAGATGTTGAGCTCAACTTACAGGTAGCTACCGCTGGTGAGGATGAGGAATATCTGTGGGTAGTACACTGACAGCAGTACACTGCGTGACGAAAAGATGATCATGATGACATTGAACAAACGGCCGCTCCGGCCGATTAAAAAATGGTGGGGAAAAAGGAATTCCTTATTCCTTTTGTTCTGATTTTAAGTTTCCTCGCACGCAAAAAAAGTACATCGTTCCTGTTCGAGCCTGATGCGTTCCGCAGCGTTCGCTTCAGTGCTGCGGGTGCCGCCGCCTCGCTCCCAACTCCAAGCGGGGCCGTGACGGAGCTGCGGGTGCGCGGATTGACTCTGTCATCCCTCAGCTCCTCGCGGTAGAGGCTGTTACAGAGTGCGGTTCCTGTGCCGGAATGATGATGGTTTAAGGGATTTTGGATGGCAGAAAAGTGCCTTTCTCTTTCTCTCGTGAGAGTCGGGGCTGCCATTGGGCAGAGATCCGCCCACTTCTGAAACACGACGGGACAATGGGGCGACACCGCTCTGTCTCCTGCGACCACCTCTCTCTTACTTACTATAGCCTTAGTAAATAAACGTAGTTTGTCTTTCCCTGTCTTTCCCATAACATAGATGCATACTTTTATGTTCGTGCCATCCCTGCTGTGTGCTCTGAATGCATTATTTCTGTGTACACTACTTACACTTGTCACTTACATCTGCTCTTCCGACAGAACATCCGACCACAGTGCCATTTTCATATACTGAAATAAAAAAATCCCAATAACTCCTCAAATGAAGCGGGGACGCACGATGTACAATTCGATTTTAAAAAAAGAAAATACCAATAAAATGAGCTTTGCATTTTTCATATAATATTAATTAGTCGTCGTGATTGCTTGACATCTTGTTTGAAACGTGCGTGCGTCAGTCTTTGGTCTCTGGTGAAATTCCACTGTGTCTGACTCTGTGACTAACTGAACGTATCCTGCGAGATTTCCCCCGAATGAAAAGTGTAGGTGGGCCGGATGTATAAAAAAGTTATCCTTGATCAAAACACTATTTGCCATTTGGCAGCGCTTCGCATGGCCTTAATTCTGCTTATAAATCATTCAGGGAAACATTCCAGGGACACGGTACAAACACCAGTGGACATTTAACTTTTCGTGATAGTGCCCAAAAGTTCTTGGGAAAAGGAAAAGTTGTCAGGGAGAATTTGTAGTGTTCACTCATGCTGATTGGTGTACTTACACCAAGGTTAGACAGTCATTAGTTGACCCAGGACCCACCCCCCATTTTTGTTTTTATGCTGCCTATGTCAAAATATGTGTTCAGTTAGTTTTTCTAATGGTTTACTTCTATATACAACAAATGGTGACCATACTTCACATCCTTGTTTTGTATTTTTTAAAATAAATGTTAAGGTGTCATGTAAATACATTGTATATAGTACGTATATATAATACATGTTAATTAGCTTCACACAGCAGCAGTGCATGGTAGTACAAAATGACGCTTATTTTGCATGACAAATACAAATTTTAACAGAAAAGTGGTCATTTCTGTTCATTTCATAATCCTTAACACAAACAAAGAGAATGAATGAAACGGGTAAATATTTCTTAAAACTGACACCAAGCATGATGTAGGCTACAAATACATTGCAGAAATGAAAATGTAATCCAAATCCGAGTTTGTTTGTTTTGACGGGTTATTAGACCGAAACGTCAGATGAATTGGTTTTGTGGAGGGTGTTGTATGTGTTTTAGTTTCCAGCCAATAAAGGTAGTGTTGAAAGAGTAACGCGGTCAAGAACCAAGGTGAAGCACAGAAAAATGGGGGGGGGGGGAATCCTACGGGGTGAAAGAATGTGGAAGTACAACTCGGCATTCCGCTGTTAATGGAGTTCCGGGGTGAGCTGGAGCGGGCGCAGACAGAAAGCAAAGCCAGGCTGTTAAGCGATAACTTAAAAACTGTCTGCCATTCATACCGGCAATGAAAGGTTAAATCTAGCGTTGAGCAGGCTACTTCAACAGCAACACAAATCCTTATCGAGAACCATTGAATAAATGACGCGCGCACTATCTTTCACCGGCCGGAGGCTGAGTGCTGTCAGCGCGTTTCAACAGCGCGTGATGGATACCGCCACACCGCGCGCAGGTTACTGGTGTTGCAAGACAATTTCAGAAGGGGTTGTTTCTTAACTTCATGACGTTCTTCTGTAGTTTATTCAAGCACACTTGGACTACGTGTTTACATAGTTCTCTAAAAAGATAAACGCACAACAGCACAGCGTAAACGAGAGAGATAAGTGAGAGCCAGTAAATAAAAGCAGTGCAGTAAATGTAAGCCATAACTGTAAGCCATAACTGTTGATCATAGACAAACAAAATAGATAATTTCTGTCGCATGTATCAACGGAGTTGAGTAGGCTTGCTGTTCATGAACACTCACCCGATTCTTAGGTAGATGATGCTGAAACACAAAAGCACATAGGATATCCAATGTCTGAAAGGTTTGTGCATGTTCTCAGAGTCTTCGAGAGCAAGCCATTCACAATACAAATTTGGTCACGCGTGCCTTCATATTTGGAATTCCGCTGAACCCTCCCAGATTGAGAAGTTCTGTAAGACATAACAGTAAAACATCTCAGGTATTTTTAAAATCCATTGCATGTGATGGATTCCATACAGGTTTTCAGGTGAAACGCAGTGATTGTCCAAGTTAAAGAAGGGTATAGTTAAAAACGTAAGGGAAGAAAACTGAGGCGCCGACCAAGTTGAGACAATTTGTTTTCTTACATCCCGCAATTTTTCTAACCGTAGTTAATATATTCTACTCCTGAGGTAAAATGGCAATGCACATTTGTGATTGGAGACTTGTTACCGCGTTATACCTAGACAGCTGAAATCCGCTGCGTCTCTAGTTAAACCGTGTCTCTTAAAACCTTTCAGTGTTTCTGCAGGTATGATACACCAGGTAACAGCAAACACAATCCACGCCTCCTTTTTCTAATGCTTTAGGTTCAGCATATGGAGCGAGCCATGAAGAAAGCTCGCACATGTAAGACAGCCGAGGAAGCGCAGCCAGTATCGTGTGTTTGTGCTTTGTTCATAAGCAGATACACACATATTGAAAAACATAAACTGTGAAACTCGTTGGCTAATTTAACATGGCGCAGTCTCTTCACACCTCTCGCTGTGTCTCCTGCTGTGTTGTTATAAATATCCCTGTTGAGCGCGTGTCCTCACCAAACCCCGCTGAACAACAATGCAATCTGAAACATGATTGCTGCATCAATTTGTAGAACGAAATGTTCTGTGCGCCCTCAAGAACTGAAATTGACTCTTGGACAGAGGAAGAAGTGGCCATGACCGCTTTTTTTTCCTCGGCATAGCTCTTAGCATGAGGCTGTGGTTGCCAGAAGTATTAGGACATTTTTCATTATTAACACAGCTCTGTCAGAGACCAGCATTAAGTCTGTTCCGGTGTTTTTTTTTTGCTGGTGTGAGTAAAGACGTTTCATGAGGGGGGCAGAGTATGTCATAACCAAGGTCAATCCGAGAGAAATATCACAGACGCCTATTCAAAGCTGCAAGAGTACCTGGGTATCCAGTTTCGTATCCATTCTCGTCCTGGAAGTCCCTTTGATGTTGAAACCTCATCACGACTCCCCCTTGTGGCGAAATGAGCGAACTATCTGCAGAAGCAACGCTTACCTGGAGGACAGGAAAAGGCGCGAAAAGGTTGCCATGCCAATAGTGAGTTAGTATACACACTCCTCAAACAATGGTCAAAGTGTATGTAAGCATGTCGCTGCTATTAGAGGTAAACTCAGAACTTGAAATAGATCTTACAATCAATATTCAATATTGAGCAAGTTTTGAATAGCCCTAAGATTGCCCTTCATATCTGAGTGATTAATCCCCTCCTTTACCAGCTGTAAGATGCATATCTATATGAATATGTGGTTTGTTCAAAAGCTAGGCTTGGAACTCTGAGGTTGCAGGTTCAATTACTGTCACTGTAAACCCTGAGCCAGGTACTTTTACTCAAACTGTTTTAGTAATTATCCAGCTGTATAAATTAATAGTATGTAAAGTATAGTTTAACCACTCAGAATGCTAGAAATGTAAATGTCACTCCTCCCACAGCACGTGTTGGTTCTGTTGGGTGTAATTCAGCATAAACAGCATGGGATGTTTTATTGAGCTGGTCCCGCAGAGAGTAAGGACGGAGCATATCGGTGCCACCCCCATGTAGCTGTGAAAGCACGCGTCCACCCCTGGACCGATGTGAAACAGCTGGGGTGGGAAGTCTTACTGTCCTCAATTTAATGTATTTTGAAGAACGCTTTCAGGAAACAGGACCTCGTCTGAGACCAAGAGGAGACAACTGGCTGAGGGGCAAAAACGTAATCCATCCCTTCCCAGTGGAGAACTCAGACAATGCTAGGCCTTGCTGTCCCCGCACCCCCTTTACCAAAATACATGCTGTCTGGTACATATGGAACATGGATACTGTCATTTGGAAAATTGAAGGAGATATTTTTACGTGGTGCGGTTCGGACGAGAGCGTGCAAATACGATGGGGGCAAGAGGCGAGGACGCTCTGGGTCGCCATGTTCAAGTTCCTGAAACCGTTTTTGGATCTGTGAGTGTGTAGAATTAGGAGCCTTCTTATTATTATTATTATTTTTTTTTACCATCCATTTATCAGATGGTAAAAGGAAGCCATCTCTCAGCTTTTAGGTCAAATGTATCTGTGCAAATGTGCTTGCCTGGAGATTTTGAAAGTTGATGCTGCTAACTTGGACGCTTAACCATCAAAACACAAAACTTGGGCATTCCATGAGCTGAAAGGTTAAACCCTGAGCCAGAGCCGGTTGTGGAATGAGATTGGTGGCCGATACGAACGCGCAGTCTGGGACTGCGGTACTTAATTCCAATAAGGCTGGTTTAAAGTTGACATTTAGATGAAAATTGATTGTGAGAAACCAGTCTCCAGGAGATGATCCACAGATACGGATTTTGGCTTCAGGTAACAGGACCACACTCCGCTCTGCCAAAGACACTCCCCATAGAAACCATTCCCTTGCTGTGCCACGCAGATTCCTCTAATACCAGAGCGTAGTTTAGCGGTCAACAAGCCCTTTGTTCCAAAGTTACAAAATATGGTTATGAAGTACCGCAAATAGTGTCCATTTTAGATTTGACTCTTTTTCTCTCTCTTTTTCTCTCTTCTTTATTCTTATTTTTAGTGAGGTAGGAAAGAAAAAAAGGCAAAAAAATATAGCTCTTTTTGGCAGGGGCCAAAGGATATGTCTCACTGTCTTTTAAAATATTATTAAGTACTCTTGACCGACAACTAAATAAGAGAAGCCACCGGGCATGTGTGTGTTTGTTTAGGAGCTCTTTCAGCTGGAGAGGGCCCTCTGGAGCATGGGAAGCCAAACCAGGGAGCAGGACTGTGTCCCTGCCCACATCAGGCACATGGGAAAGCAGCCGGTCTGCAGCACAGCTCCCCTGACCTGCTCCAGGCCCCTCTCTATCTCCCCCTCCTCTAGCTCCTTCTCATTGCGTTTCATCCCTTTGCCTCCTGGACTAGGGCCCTGTATTCACAAAGCATCTCGGAGCAGGAGCACAGATCTAGGGCCAGTTTTATTGCCGTCTGTATTCTAAGCCTTACCCTATGTCTGCTAAATTACCTAAGCAGGTACTAATTCAAGCACTATATTCAAAAAGTATCTTGGAGCAGGAGCATGGATCTAGAGTCAGTTTCCCACTGTCTATATCTTATCCACCCTCAGCTAGATTATCTAATCAATACTAACTCAAGCTCTGCATTCATAAAACATCTCAGAGTAGGAGTGCAGACTTAGTATCAGGATTTTATTTAAGTGTCCCACATTTGCACTGATCTCAGATCAGTTTTTTCTGCATTGCTCATAATAAGGATTGGGTATGGACTTGGGGAAACTGGTCCTGGATCAGCACTCATACTCTGAAATTTGTGTTGCATACGGGATATGGGTCCAGGTTTTTCCTGTCTGTATGCCAACCTTATTCACATTGAGCTAAAAGGCAAAAACTGATCCTAGATCAGTACTCTTACAATTAAACACTTGATGAATACTGGCCTCCGATAGCTGGGAGAAATTTCAAACCCTGTGGCTTCAGCCCACAGGCTGGCACTAACCACACAGTCAGCACCTGTCTCTGCTTTTTATTCTGCTCTTTCTGTTGTATAGGGACAGAGACCTCAGGCTGATAACAGGGGTTCCTGGTGCTTTATCACAGTGCAGAGCTGTCTTTAACGTCTAAAGTTATCTATCGGATTGCTGGCTAAAAGGAAATTTTATTCACAAATATATCCTTCCTTACTCTTCCTCTGATGGTGGTGTCTCATCCCAGCAATCCCAAAGGGCGGCACATGATTGGCCAGAAAGTCTTTTTGGTGGCATGCAGTTAGCCAGCATACCCTTGGGTTGAAATGCGATTGGCCCACTTACCTATGGGGTGGCATGTCATTTACCAAACTTCGCATAGGTGACATGTGATTGGCCCACAAAACCTAGGGGTGGCACATGAGCTTGCAAGCCTATAGGCTGGCACGTGATTGGCAAGCAAACCCACAAATGGAGCATGATTGGCCAACAAGCTCATCTCATGGACATTGACTACATTGCCTGCTCTCTGCTTACGTTAGCTGCGCAGGAAGCAGAACCCCATTTCCCAGAGACCGCGCTGCTCTGCTGGCAGGCAGCGGAGAGACAAACCTCAGCTGGCAGCGCACACATTGCAGAGGGTACCCACTCTAACCTGCTGCTTTTCCAGTTAAAACCCTGGAGACTTAGGGTGAGAATGCCAAAAACTTGGTTCCCTGGTTATCCAGGCTAAATTTAGTTAATGTACTGAAGAAAATGAGGCTCTTCAGTTAATGAAACTAGCTCTATATCAAAGTATTGTGTTCAAAATATGCAATAGCTAGTACTATAAACAAAAACAAACTTTTAAATATTTGTACTGTAGCTTGATTACCAAAGTTACCTGGCTAACTTGGTAAGCCAGCTTCATGGTAAAGTCTTCTGGTTGGGTGAGTTGGCCATACAGACAGTTTGCTCTCGTTGGTCAGGTAGGTGTTGTTTTGGTTTTTATTGGTTGCCACAGGGAGCAGTGGAGATCCCTGTGCCAGGAACACGACAGCAGAGAGGTATAAACCTGGCACTATCACTCTGAACTGCACTGCTTTCACCAGGCTTACAGCAGAGAGGTATAAACCTGGCCCTATCACTCTGAACTGCACTGCTTTCACCAGGCTTACAGCAGAGAGGTAAAGGAAAAACCTGGCATAGGATGTTGCTCTGTTGCTCTTCAGGGCCAGGGCTGAGGATCGCTTTGCTGGACATTGCTGCGTGGTGATTGGCTGATTAGCGGGGTTGAGAAATTCGTGGCCATGCCTTTGCAACGGCAAGCAGGTTTCTGAGGTCCCCGCTCTGCTGCCAAAGCAGTGGGCTGCACTCTGGACTTGGACAGAGATTTAATAAAATGCAAAATAAGCTGCGTTTTGTCCTTGTCTGGAAAAAAAAAAAAAAAAAAAAGGCTAACCCACAATTTATTACACTGCTATTTTAAATCGGCAGTTGGTTCCTCATGCTGTTCGGTGGGGAAAACCGCCAATCTGTCAAAGTGGCTTATCGTGGTGATCAGCGGTTTTTAGTCGATGGGGTGGAGGGCGTCCATATCGATTCACTGTGCGGAGCAGCGTGATGCTCTTGTGACCTTGAAGAACCCAAAGTAATCAGTCGCTACAATAAAAACGTTCCAAAATGCTTTATAGTTTCTCTTGTGTATCTTTGTCTTTGGGATAATCCTTCTGCCTTCTCCTTTCATTTTTGAGTGCCAGAATGAAAGTTAGACAGACCACAGATTCTGTAGACCCACCAAAAACTGAGCTCCGTGAACTTAATCTGGCACGTTTTGTGTCCTCACCATTGAAGCTGAAACATACCGTTTGCATAAATCGTATTAATATTCGTAAATGGGTGTGGCCAGGCACAATACATTGCCAATGGATCTTGTGTACTGTAATACAGAACCAGACATTTCTCTTATCAACCAAAACCTTCTGTTTGTTCTGAAGAACAAAATACAGAAGAGGAAGAGGTGCTGAACCTGTGGCTTGTGCCAGTGTGGAGGTTAGTTCCATATAGCAGAGTGTGTGATTTCTCAGTGCGTACTCCCAGACCAGAGTGTGTGATTTCTCAGTGCGTACTCCCAGTCAGGGTGTGTGATTTCTCAGTGCGTACTCCCAGTCAGGGTGTGTGATTTCTCAGTGCGTACTCCCAGTCAGGGTGTGTGATTTCTCAGTGCGTACTCCCAGTCAGGGTGTCTGATTTCTCAGTGCGTACTCCCAGTCAGAGTGTGTGATTTCTCAGTGCGTACTCCCAGTTGTCCAGAGCCAGTATTGACAAAGTGTCTCAGAGTAAGAGTGCTGATCTAGGATCAGTTTTTGCCTTCGACCTCATCCCTTATATGGTCGGCACATGGATGGGGGGTGAACATGGACCCATATGTATCAACCAGTTCAGGGTTGAGGCACTGATTCAGGATCAGATTTCCCAAGTCAATATCCCATGCTTTGTCATGAAGAGCATTAAAGGGAACCTGATCTGAGACCAGCACATAAAAGGTGTAAGTGAAATTGAACTCAGTGGCAGGCTCAGTGGAGCACATCATGTGCTTTCCCATGTTTTAGAGTAAAGATGGAAGTCTGATTGAACTTTTTGTGCTTTTCTCTGACAGCTTTTACATCCTATATCACATGTACTTTCCTGCTCTGTGATTGAGACGGCTGTAACCGAACCTGCTGTTGCAGTGGCTTTATAACAGCACTGTCATAGCCTGAGACTGCAGAATCTGGAAATGATCAGCACATCCATGTTGTGTGCGTGTTCTGCACTTTACCAGTACTTCATCAGAGAGGTCTCTACATGATGCTGAAAACCCATCAGGCATTAAAACGCGGATTAGCTGCATGTTCTCAATCCGGCCATCTTAAATTAAAATCAGGTGGACCGAACGATATCACCACAGCAGTTGTAAAAGGAGTTATTTAAGCTTGTGCAGAAAGGTTTTTTTTCCCCCTGCAGATACACATGTGGTGCACATGGGGGTGGTTGTGGGGCAGAGGGAACGGCCACATGAGCGCTCAGATGCTTTGTGTTTTATTCCACAGGCCACAGTCTGTTTGATTTCATGCCAGAGGGGGGAGGGCAGAAATAATTCAAAGCAAGTTTTAGAGTTTTTGTGAATGAATGTGATGAGAAACATTGCGTTGTCCTCTGATGTGAACCGTAATCGTTCTCCTCTAATAATGCAGAGGTGGAGGTGAGGAATTTACTTCCCTAACGAAGTCTGACAGACATTTGGCTTACAGACATTTTTATTCCTTAATGTTATGCAGAGTGAATATGCAGCTTCCGGCTCTGAAGGAGAGCGTAAAACAGCCTGAGAGGACCTGAGGAGGGAAATGTGCTTCAACACACCAAATCAATTTCCTCTTCGCTTGACCAGACATTAGAAGGTAAGAGATGGACATGATGTTTTCATTTGCCAGATCCACTTTACATAAAGTTTCACCTACAACTTCAGTCGCATTACCAACTATAGTAAAACAAAAAATAAATAAAAAAAAAAAAAAATTCTGTAACTGAGAAAGGCGCTAGAGTCACCAGTGCTCTGGAGTCCATGTTAAACGAGGCCTGCTACTTGTTAGTTATTGTTGTATAAAATGTTTTCAACACATAAATCGGATCTGTCCATTTTCATGGGAAAAAGCTGTCCAATATAATTACCACTGTAGTAACTACAGGCTATTACTATGTAACTGCAATTTAGTTAACAGAGAAAGGGAGTCAGTGCTAATGATGCATGCAGTGCAAGGCCAGCCTTGTTACATCTTATAGAATGATAATTAACATGTTACAGGCTCTGCCATAGCAGTGAAGACCACTGTCTATTTCTACACCTATGTCTAAGGATCCTCACAGAGGATTTCAGTTTTTCTCTAATCACAACTGATCACTGCTCCAGTACTCAGGTCAGCCTCCAGTTGTGCTGTGACCTGACTCAGGTATCAGGTGTGCTGTGACCTGGCTCAGGTACCCGGTGTGCTGTGACCTGGCTCAGGTATCAGGTGTGCTGTGACCTGGCTCAGGTATCAGGAGGCCAGGCAGCAGTGCAGCCACACACATCATCACTTACTAATGCTAAAAAAACACAAACAAATCATATATGAAAAGCATTGTGTAAGTTACTCATCATTAAGTAACTGCTTTATGTTAAGCATTTTTTGCAGCACCAAAGTGTTACCTTCTTAACCAAGTGGATTTGAACCTGCAAGTACAGCTCCCTGTTGCTGTGCCACAATGTAAAAGAGAATATACGATGCGGGCACTCATGCTGAAACCCATGTTATACTCTCAGCATCTTGAATTGTTTGTAAGCAGATGAATAGAAAAAAGATTTTTTTTTCCCCCCAAAAATATGGTGTACATGAATTTATGTAGATGTGACCATATCAAAGGACTGCTTTGCAAAATGTGCAGAATTTTGAAATATCACTCATGAGTTTAAAGGAAAACAGATGGCAAGCGAATAAATTTACAAACAAAAGGAAACATCTGGGGACAAATGAAAAATTGCTCAAATTCTCAGAAATATGCCTTTTTGGTGGAAACGAATGGGAAAAAACGAGCCCCCAATTAATCTGCGTAATTTAATCCATTATGTTTTTCAAAGGCATTTCCTTTACTTATTTGTTTATTGATTGATTTGTTTATTTGAAGCACTATTCTAGGAACAGTTGAGCCTGCTAAAGAACACAGTGCCTCTTGTTGCAATAGAGAGAAACAGGCACACGTTTGAGAGTACTGCTTTGACACATACAGAATGAGAGCCCTGGTGCGTATCGAGACCTACTGCTGCTGCACTGAGGCGACATTACTGACTGGTGCTGATTAAATAGGAAAGTATATCTGCGGGGCCGGTGGCCAGGCTTGTCCTCAGAGGTCACTCATTATTCATTTTGAGTGCCTTACAGGAACCGAGTATGTACGATGTGACTCACTGTGGGTTTCCTTGCAAAAGCATGCAGAGTTAGCGGATTACATAAAATCCAAAATGTTCGAACCCTGAAGGTGCTGAGTTGTGTGCATTTTTTTTTTTTCCTTCTGGTTGAGTGCCGTACTGATTCAGTACACAGTTCTGACCTACCTGAACAGCTGCAGGTGACCTCTGTGCTTGTACATGGAGCGTTATCTATGAACTACATACTGTTACCATTGTTAAATGACAAAAGAGCAATTACTGTAAAATCTGTGCAGTGTGATTACTGTAATACGAATACAATGTTATTACAGTAAAAAAAAACTGTGTGCGATTATTGAAAAGTCAACTGGAAGAAGCCAGCGCAGTATGTTTATTATAAAAACAGTGAAATGTTATTACTGTAACACTGGAGCAGTGTGTTTACTGTAACACTGGAGCAGTGTGATTACTGTAACACTGGAGCAGTGTGTTTACTGTAACACTGGAGCAGTGTGATTACTGTAACACTGGAGTAGTGTGTTTACTATAACACTGGTGTGGTGTGATTACTGGAACACTAACACAGTGCAGTAAAAAATAGAGTGGGTTATCCTGGTGTTTGGGAATATGCATCAGATGCCGGTGATATGAAAGGGTTGGTGGAAGGGGTTTGGGGCGGATAAAATAGCCCCTTAGTAAAGATGAAGGCAGCACAAGAGCAAGGATTGTAGTAAGATGGCATTAGTGAACAGGGACACATGGAGGCCCCGCTGCTCCTGGAGGAAGTATCTGTTACTTCTCCATCTCTTCCTCTCACTTCAGTGCGCTCCATTTTCCTGGATAATCCTGACAATTATTCCTAACATTTGATTTGGCAGGGCTGTCCCGCTCCTGCAGCATGGCGTACTCTGTGACCAGCTACATAAATATCAGATGGCGGTTTCATTATTTGGCACCGTCCACCGGGTCCTCTCACATATAATCACAGCACCATAGAGCGAGTATTGACATGGCCTCAAGGTTTTTATTCCCGTGTCAGTTGGTGGTTTGGCAGCGCTTCCATGGACGGACCCAACATGGGCTAACGTCCGCATGTGCAGCCCGACCCAACGGGCCCTTTTAACACTTGCCTTGTTTTGGGGTGTGTTGCGCCCAATACATAAGATCCAGGTCTTCACATCGCACCGGTCTGGACCTTCCTCAGGGACAGGCATCTATATTATGTTTGAATGTTTGAAATGAAACTTGCAGCATGCAGTCAGTTTTTAGCAGGGTTTTTTTTTTTTTTTTTTACACTCATCTGAGCACGATATTTAAATAAATACGTTGGAGTTTTTTTTTTAATCAGGCTCTGTTGTCCAGGAGATCTCCGGAGCAGTTGACAGCGTTCCCGGTCCTTGTCCAGTCGGAGGGTTTGGCAGGGACCCCCCTTGTTAAAATACAAGCTGCTCTTTGTAGTGTCATGCCGATTCCCTTCCCTGGGCCTCGAACCCGAGGAATGTTTAGTTTAATATGTTGTGCTCATGCTGGGCTCCTCTGAAAACTCCGCAGCTGACAGGAGATCCAGGGTTTCCCCCCGGACCGGAGAGCGGAGGAGCCCTCTCGTGCCATGGGTCAAACAGCAGTGGCTGTTTGTCCTTTTGAACTCTTTCTTGGGTATTTAAGCAGAAATCCTCATGAAATTCCTTTAACAAGAAAGAGTAAATCATTTCGGGAATTCAATCAAGTGACTGAATTCATTTCAAAATTTTATCTTGATTGCAGTGTAAGGTAAAACAGTGGGGAAGCACACACTGGTTTGATTGTGAATGTACAGATGTTAAGTTGCTAATGCAGCTATAGCTTTGAGAAAAGTGCATAGCCACTGGGTTCATGCATATTTATTCTTACTTTCCTTCAAACCACTTTCCCCCTCCTTCAGTGAACGTTTGTCAGTCGATGAAACTCTGCCTCATTGTGTTTTAGCAATGGAGCATCACAGCAAGGTTCAGTTCCTGTGAGAAATGGCTGTAATTTCAGCTGAAGAGGATGTCTGTGGTCTGCACCTACAGGCTCTGAGTCTTTCTGTCCGTCCATGTGTCTGTCTATCCGTCCGTCCGTCCATGCGTTTGTCTGTCCCGTCTGCTTCTCCTTGGGATGGGACCCAGTGGTAGGACCGTGACTGTTCTCCTTTGGATGGGACCCAGTGGTAGGATCGTGACTGTTCTCCTTTGGATGGGACCCAGTGGTAGTATTGTGACTGTTCTCCTTTGGATGGGACCCAGTGGTAGTATTGTGACTGTTCTGCTTTGGATGGGATCCAGTGGTAGGATCGTGACTGTTCTCCTTTGGATGGGATCCAGTGGTAGGATCGTGACTGGTCTCCTTTGGATGGGACCCAGTGGTAGGATCGTGACTGTTCTCCTTTGTTCAGCTCTTCTCCTCTCCTCTCCTCTCCTCTCCTTTCTCCACCCCAACTATCTATTTGTATCCCACCATCAAAGTCAAATGACTGGAAGGACAGCATCTCTAAGTAAGGTGTGTGTGTGTGTGTGTGTGTGTGTGTGTGGGGGACAGGGACATGCAGTGTTGAAGACATTATTTCAGACTCCATCGTAGTGATGATGGTGTCAGTCATGGTGTAATTGGCTGGTTTTCCTTCCCTTTACGGGTGAGCAGGGTTGACTGAATCCACCTTATGAGGCTGTAAGTTAAAACAGTCCCACACCATCCATTATTCCCCATGCAAGTGGCCGAAGAAGACTTTAGGGTCAGAGGTCATCTTTTACCTCTGACTTCTGAGAATGCCAGGTCAAAGGTCAGCCATGTTCTCCGCAGGAGAACAAATGACAGAGCTGTGTTCATTGTGCACCACTAAGATCACTTCTCATTAATTATCTGGTTAATTAACTCCTTACAGCCAGGGAGGCTAACAAAGAAACCGCACTGCATTTCCCGACTTCCCTCAGGACCAGTGATGCAATCTGATTTCTGAAGGTGGTGTCTCATTGGCTTAGGTGATCTGTCTCCTCACACTACCGCTCTGTCAGGGGATTCTGCAAAATTAGCCATGGGCAGTTGTTTTGTATGTACAGTATGTCTCAGAGTTTGGCAGTGCTGACTTGTCCAAAAATTTTAATTCGTTCATCAGTTCACACTCAAAATGGTCATTTCCTCAAGTAAAGCAAAATGGAAAAAATGACAGCAAAGCTTCAAGAATAATCTCAGGATGATACAGGAGGGCGTTTCAAACCCATGACCAATCCATCTGATGCAACGTTCCTTTTTTTCGCTGTATTTATTTGTTTTTGGTCAAAAATTGGGCCGGTTCTCTCCTCACGGAGGGAAGGGAGGCCGTTATGACAGGGGGAGCTGCTGGAGGAGTCCCGGCTAGGCGTTCCTGTCGAACGGCGGTTTCGCCGAGGTTATAATCTTGTCCTCCGAGTCCATTTTCCCGTTAAGGTCAAGAAAGCTGTCAAAATACTATTTACCAGAATTTTGGAGTAATTTGCTCAGCTCACTGGCAAAAATGCAGCAGCCAGATCCAGCAGACGTGGCAGGACGAGAAGCGCATGAGTCAACAGGCCCATCAATGTTTATTTCTCTTCTTGCAGAATCCTGCAAAATCGCGGGATAGAAGTATGGGAGCATGCATTCTATTGAGATGATTTTTCACTGCAGTGGAACCCAAAGAAAACCAAGTGAATAACTGTGGGTAGCAGTGTAGTATAACAGTTAGGGAGCTGGGCTTGTAAAATCTGAGGTTGCAGGTTTGATTCCCGAAAAGGCCGATGTGCCATTTAACATGGCGCGTTGCCCGAATATACTTACAATACTTTCATCCCCCTCGAATGGTCAATTGAACCTTCTGTTACAATAAGGACTGCATTATCTCTCATCACCTTCCAGAAAAAACTGAAAACACGTGTTTAAATCTTCACCCATCTAAGCCAGACAGAACATTTCATCTACTTTTTCCTGTGTACTTAGACACATGTACCTGTATTTTTCCTTGTGCCTGTGAGAGCCTCTGATGATGTGCTGTGTGTTACTGTAACTGTTTCCTCAGTAATTTCCCCCTTTTCGCTCTCCACTGGTCTTATGCTGACCTTGTCATTCCCCGATGAAATTGGCAGCATGCGCCCGATAGTGCATCTGCTGTGCAGAGAGAAGCCAGTGCTCGTTGACACGCGAGGTGGAGGCTGTGTGTGTCATGGCAGCTGAGGCGGAGGATGTGTGTGTCATGGCGTCCGAGGCGGAGGATGCATGTGTCATGGCAGCCGAGGCGGGGGATGCGTGTGTCATGGCGGCCGAGGCGGAGGATGCATGTGTCATGGCAGCCGAGGCGGGGGATGCGTGTGTCATGGCGGCCGAGGCGGGGGATGCGTGTGTCATGGCGGCCGAGGCGGGGGATGCGTGTGTCATGGCGGCCGAGGCGGGGGATGCGTGTGTCATGGCGGCCGAGGCGGGGGATGCGTGTGTCATGGCGGCCGAGGCGGAGGATGTGTCTGTCATGGCGGCCGAGGCGGGGGATGCGTGTGTCATGGCGGCCGAGGCGGAGGATGCGTGTGTCATGGCGGCCGAGGCGGAGGATGCGTGTGTCATGGCAGCCGAGGCGGAGGATGCGTGTGTCATAGCGGCCGAGGCGGAGGATGCGTGTGTCATGGCAGCCGAGGCGGAGGATGCGTGTGTCATGGCAGCCGAGGCGGAGGATGCGTGTGTCATGGCGGCCGAGGCGGAGGATGTGTGTCATGGCGTCCGAGGCGGAGGATGTGTGTGTCATGGCGTCCGAGGCGGAGGATGTGTGTGTCATGGCAGCCGAGGCGGAGGATGTGTGTGTCATGGCAGCCGAGGCGGAGGATGTGTGTGTCATGGCGTTCATGGCCTCCTGAGTTAAAGCGAGTAAAGGATCAGGTTACTGAATAAGGATAAACCCATTGTTTATGTTCAGGCATGAAAAAATTGGAAAATAATAAATTGAAGCTTCATATTTCAGCAGAAAAACGTCAAAATGATTCAAGTACTACTCCAGCATATGCTTCTGTCTTGGAAGTGACTTAACAGAGCAACAGAGGTTTTATTGAAGATAGTTGCTAAGAAATTAAGATAATTTAGAGCAGAAGTGACTGTGAAAGTCAGAACGATTTTGAGCATTAATCAGGGCGCAGGTAGTGGGGGGACGGGGGGGATATGTCCCCCCAGTTTCATAGGGACTCTGATCTGCCCCCCCCCCACTTTTGAGGAAAAAAAGAAAATATGTTGTATAAGCTTAAAAGTTGAGACCTTTTGCTCACAGTTTGCCCCCCCACTTCAAAAATCTCTTATGCACTGTTGGCATTACAGACATAGCCATCCCAAAATGGTTTCCCTTCTGAAGAGAAACTCATAATTTTTGGCTGGGTTTTAATGTTGATATAAAATTGTAAACACATAAAAAGCTGTTTTCAATTCACACGCACCATGCAATTGTTGCAAATGTTCTCTTATGTTCTTCCAAAAGAGCAGGGAAATTAAATGAAAGTTTCCGGTATTAAAGTTCCCAGAAGGTCCACTAGATGGCGACAGAGGAGGTAAAATGGACATTCTGTCAACGTCCTGATGCAGTTGAGAGGTGTCTCCAACAGAGGGCGCTGATGATAAGTACTCCCCCCTGTAGCCGACCTCATGCTGTGTGCCACCATAGAGGGGAGACTGTAAGGAATTGTCTCACTTTTTGGAATCAAAGCAAGCGTACACGCATACAGATTTTTTTTTTAATTGTGCGAAGCAATTTTACATAATTTTTTAATGCTTCTGTTTTATGGAGAGATGGCATTTGTGTGTGTTATATACCATGTTAAAAGACCGTTGGACAGTTGTGTATTGTCAACTGTGTGTGTGTGTGTGTGTGTGTGTGTGCACGTCTGTTTGTGAGTATGTACGCATGTGTGAGTGAATGCGATCGCTTCATGACTCTTCCTCAGAGTGACATCCATCTTTCAAAGACTGACTTCATTTCCTCTAAACCACATCCTTCGACTATGTCTCAGTTTGTGTTTGTGAGTGAGAATGTGTGTGCACATGAGTATGTGCATGTGTTTGTGTGCACTTGTGTTCAAGTGTGTTTGTGTGCATGTGTGTTGGTGAAGTTGGTTATCAGTGTATATACGTATATAGTGTCTGTGTGTGTCAGCGTTTGAGCTGTGTTTGTATGCAAGTGTGTGCTCGTACATGTGTATCTGTATATGGTGTGTGCGTTGGTGCTTGTTTGTGGTTTCTAACCCAATGCAGTGTCCCAATGCATGAGCTAAACCTCTTCTGTATGGCTGTACCCATCTTGCAAGGGCTCATGGGAAGGACTGATGTGGGTGACAGAGACACATGACAGAGTTCACTCACTGTGTGTGCTGCAGTTCCCTCAGTGTTGAGTGCAGTGCAACACTGCAGCCTGTAACTGTTCCTGTGCCATTCCCTGCTTCAGGTGCCCTGCACATGCAGCCATGGAGTAGGTCCATAAGCAGGTGAATTGGCTAAAAAGCCTTTTTATTCTACATTGAAATATATTGCAGGATGTCTGGAAATGTGTCTGGTCTGTCTATCTATGAATGTGAATGTAAACATATTTGTACTTTAGTATGTCTTGTTGTGCTGAATAGATGGACTGCAGTTTGAAATCATACAGGAGAATCACACACACACACTCACACAGAGCTTGTGTAAAATGGCATTGCAGAGACTGGATGGTGTTCTGATGGAGAAGAACACAAAAACCAACCGCTAACATTCGATGGCTACAGTGTTAGCTGCAGGTGGTGCTAGCGCTGCACGCTCTCACCCCGCTCGGTGTCCCCCCCCCCCGAACCCCCTGCCGGGGCACATGAATATGTGAGCGCTGTAATGGGAGCCTGATGGGGCTCTGGACCTCTCGCTCTCCTGTCAGGCTCATGGCTGTAAAGTGCACATTGCCTAATGGCTGAATGAAGTGGCAGGCATGTATTATTTACAGGACATGCTATCATCACAGAGCACCGCTACCGCTAACCCCCTGCTGCTGCCCCCTGCTGGTCTGCTCATGTTTCACACCTGTGGCTGCACAGACCTCAGTGAGAACCATGCGTGTGTGCACCCAGCTCTAAGTAAACACATGGACACTTATACACTCTTACACACACACACATACACACACACATACACACACACATACACACACACACACACACACACACACACACACATACACACACACACACACACACAATGAATCAAACACACAGACATGTATACTCTCACACATACATGGACCGTTACACAGATACACACACTCGCATACATGCACACAGACGCACCTACGCAGGGACACACAGACTCGAACACACCTAGACACTCACATACAAAAAGGGAACTGAAAAGCACAGAGGAACAAATAATAAAAGTGAACTGAAATAACAGGCACCACAAAACACCTTTATGAAAAAATATTTTTATTATATGATTTCTATGAAATAAAGGCAAAATGGCTCATTTCACACCGAAGACCACGATTAATCCAGTTGAGTGACATAGGATAATGCATTCTGCAAGTTGTAAACTCACGTTACATGCATGGAATAAACACACCCGTTAATCCCTGTGATCCAGAAAGAGATACTGCTGAACCGGGTTATATTATATAGAGAAAGCTCAGCTGCTGGGGAGGAGCTGTACTGCTGTCCTACAGGGAAGGCAGTAGGTTGTATAGTTATCTGCTGAAGGGGCAAAATCACTACCCTGAAACCACACAACCTACTACCTCATCCTGTACGAACATCAGAGAGAGCCGAGCGGCGAAGAGCCCGATTGGTCTGCCCTGTCCAACACACCTGAGGACCTGCTGTACTGTTTCTCTAGCTCTGTGGTTTCTGCAGGTTTAACTCCAGTCCTGGAGGGCCGCAGTGTCTGCAGGTTTAACTCCAGTCCTGGAGGGCCGCAGTGTCTGCAGGTTTAGCTCCAGTCCTGGAGGGCCACAGTGTCTGCAGGTTTAACTCCAGTCCTGGAGGGCCGCAGTGTCTGCAGGTTTAACTCCAGTCCTGGAGGGCCGCAGTGTCTGCAGGTTTAACTCCAGTCCTGGAGGGCCACAGTGTCTGCAGGTTTAACTCCAGTCCTGGAGGGCCGCAGTGTCTGCAGGTTTAACTCCAGTCCTGCAGGGCCACAGTGTCTGCAGGTTTAACTCCAGTCCTGCAGGGCCACAGTGTCTGCAGATTTAACTCCAGTCCTGCAGGACCGCAGTGTCTGCAGGTGTAACTCCAGTCCTGTAGGGGGGCAGTGTTGGCTTGTTTCCGGTGTATTTCAGTCCTTGCAATTCACACACCTTGTTTACAAGACCCTCTCTCTACTGTCGTTGGAGCAGCCCATTGGTGGAGAGACAGTCCAATGGATAATTGTATCCCCAACTCCAGTACTGGTGATCTCAGCGTTTCCTGGGTTTCCTTCTCACACATCACTTTATTGATCACTTAAAACAGGCAATTAAACTGTTAACTCACCTGGTTTCTTTGATATCTAAACTGGTTGTTGGATTTTAAAGTTCATAAACCAGAAGAGCTCAGTGGGTCTCAAGGACCAGAACCTCTGCCTTTAGAAGAATACACAACAGCAACCTCATGTTCTGTAACCGTGGCAATACTGACGACCCTCGATGACATCACAGCCACTTCAGGAAAGACAGTAAGTTGTATAGTTATCTGACAGGAAGGGTGTAACCCTAAAACTATACAACCTACTACCTCACCCCAAAGGACAGTCTCTCTTCTTGCGTTCTCCCTTCCGTTCAGATGGGAAACATTTTCTGTAAGGAAGAAAAGACCCTGCACACTTCACCGAAACACACAGAGGACTGGCCATGTTTCCATGGTGAAAAGAGAGTTGTTCACCTGGTGGCATTAGAGGGAGGAAGAGGTGCCCAATTTTCACCTTTTTTACCATCTGTGAAGATCAAACGCAGGGTTAGTCATGAAAGGGAAGCTTGCCCAGATAATTTTACTCAGGACTAAAACAGACTCAAGTGAACAGGGAGGTTTAGGTGTGTGTTACGGCTTCCTCAAAGTGTCTTATGTCTGGTTCTTCCTTTCTCAAGTTAGCCCCCCCCCCCCAGAGTAATCCAGTTAGGGATCGCTTTGTGCACGTTTGATGATCTTGGCTGCTGAGAATCTCTATAGTCCTCTTTACATCCACTTGCCTGACCTGCACCTGCTGCTTTCTGTACTCCTGAACACCCTCAAAGATTGACACCACTGTGTTACTCTATGCATCCCTACTGTAGATTGAATGGTTGAATAGGTCTGGAACTGGCCGCACACCCGGAAACATTCTCACCATCCAAACAGCTGGGTTTTCCTCTCGAAAGGGTGCCCCAAGGGTCTGGCCTTGGCCCTGTGGTCACTGGTTCAGATTGGAAACTGTGTGGAGAGACAGGAGATGTGTGAAACTCTGGGGTTATAACACCTTCAGTACCTGTAGCCAAGGCCTTCAGGTGACTCCAGGTGTGTACACCACCTGTTCATGGTGCAGCTGTGAGTCCCACAGCAAGGCAGGGAAAGAACAGGGCGGTGTAAGCTGGTTAAAATCTCTTCATTACAGACACACAAACAAAACAAACTCCACTTTCCAAGGAAACAAAAAAACACTGTTGTGAGACAGAGATCAGAATGGTGTGTGTGTAGGAGTGAGAAATGTCTAATCGCCTTGTTTTTGTACTGCTGCTGCAAATTACTAAATAAGGAAAAAACAACATCTAAAACATGCTATTAGAGACTTAACATTCAGGCTGACCAAAGGGAGTCCTGCAGATAAGCAAACATTCCCTACACAGTAAGGTTATTTCTCTGCCTCCCACTTTCTCTGTGTCCGTGCCTCACTCCCTCTCTCTCTCTCTGCATTATTCATGGGATGCTTGTTTACAGGTACGGCCAGGTGAATGAGGTACAGGTTACCTGGCACAGCGCGTACCTGTATACAGGTGCCCAGATGAGCTGTCCCTGTCTCTCCGCCAGCCACGCCCCAGTCCTCCCCTGTGGCTCGCGGAAGGCTGGGAGAGACTGCTTCTCTTACACCAATTCATTTTTACATTTTGGGAGCTGAGTGCTCCTTATGGCAAAACCTTATTTTCCACTCCAAAAAGGCCATTAAAGACACATTAATAGCTTTTCTTTCTGAATGCACAAAACACCCAGTCAGGCAGTTATGCCAAAATGAATGAGTTGTGCAGCTGGCACCCAGGAAACCCCCAGAAAAAGACAACAATGACTTACTCTGGCACAGGAATCCATCCCTTCTGTTTATCTTACCTTCACATCCATTAATTAGGAGAAAAATGTATAATGAAAAGTTTTTTGCCCATGTAAGGGACTATGAGAGATGTTTATGACACAAGTGAGAGAGAGAGAGGAGGAGGAGAGGGAGACAGAGAATGTACAGTGGAAAGAAAAGGCCATAAATATATCTACACACTCACATGCACACAAACCAACAACCATGAGGACCTTTACACATAGTCACACACAAACCAATAAACACAAGTACCCACAAACATTCCCAAAATATAAAATACTTTCTCCGTTTCAAGCTCAGGTTTGTGCGTACAGGCATGGTGCAGCAGTAATTCTGACACGCGCACACACACACACACACACACACAGTCTGAGCAGTGGAGCTTGTGGTCAGGGTTGTGACTCTGTGTGCTGTGGTTTACCGAGGGCTGAGCCATAAAGGTGACTAACACAATGGCTCTCCCCATACAGTCTGCCAGCGCCGCTCACCCGGGCCTTGATGTGGCCGTTTTATGGGGAATCCCGTCACCTCGGTAACAGCCCCATATACCGCCACAATCCCAATGGTAATCATTCTCCCAGTCACTGATTCCAGTATCCAATGGATACTGTAACGCCATGGTTACGCAGAACACCTCTCAGGATGCTAGTCCCGTCTACAGACGCTCAGTCTCTAACCAAGCATCTGGAAAACATCCATTCACTTTTCTGGCATTGGATGTCTGTAAGCTTATTGGTCTCCTCAGTTTAATGGGGGTGGATTCAGTTGGCCAAGAAAAGATCGTCTGTGTTTACAGTTATTACAGAAGCACAACCAGGGGTTTTAGCAGGTCTGAATAGTTGCTTTGTATTGGCGTCTCCAATCCGAAATCACAAAAAGATCACTTCCGGGTCACGGAGCTGGCATGGGCAGAATGAGAAGAGCCGTTCTGGAGTCAGTGGTCTTCAAAGTGATCTATTTACCATTAGATCACCCCAGTGAATCAAATGCAGGTTATACATGTGATCTGTATCTTAACTGGATCAACTTCAGTTCAGGAACTGCAAAGCTGGAAGCCCATCAGTGGTATATACATGCTAAAACGAGAAGCTAACAGCCTCTCAGCAGAAAAACAGCAATCACATCTTGTGGCATATTAACTTTTCAGCAGCATTTTAGGCTAGCATGTAAAGCTAGAAGGCTTGCGGTGCTATGTCCGTACGGCCACACACAAAGCTGAAGATATGGGAGCTAAACCTGCCTCTCAAACGCAGCAGCAAATGCGAATTACACATTAGATCTGTACTCCAACTGTATGGGCTCAGCTCAGGCATCCCGCAGAGAGCCTTACAGCAGTCGATATGACACAACAAGCTTGGCTGCGTTTCAGCAGAAAACCACAATAAAACTGGAGGCCTTTCACCCCAAACATGCGATCTGTATTCCAACCGGATCAGCGTCAGCCCAGGAACCCCACAGCAAGCAGAGATGGAAGCCGTGAAGCAGCTAAAATGAGACGCTAAAACGCTTTGTGCAGAAAAGCCAGCACTCACACAACTAAGCCGTACGAGCCTCACACCCCAAACATACGACCGACTGTGGCTTACGAGTGCGATCTGTATTCCGGCTGGATTGGCTGTGGAGAGACCACCGCGCAGGACGCCCGCTCCCCACGATGTGCAAAGCTGAGAGGGCGATGGCGGCGGAGCGTGAAGCCCCGAGCTAGCGGAAACACAGGCTCCTCTGCCCGGAGACTGCACTGGCGCACACAGACCGGATCGCTGGAGAGAGGGATCTCCACTGGCCCCAACGCTAACCCTCACCCACCCCCCACCCCCCCACCACACCTGCGGCTGAGTCCTGATAAGCCCAACGCACCCACAAATCTACTGACGCTCCCCCCACCCTTTAAGAAACGCAGCCCGCCTTGCCTCTCCATCTGCACTGCAGTGTGCATGCAGGCGGTCGGGGGGGTCAGGGTGGGGGTGAGGGGGGCGGGGTGCAGACAGCAGGAATCCAGACAGTCGCTCAGCAGAGTGTAAAAAGGGAAACGCAACCCCTGGGCCCCGGGTCAGCCCAGCATCGCTGGGATAAACAGCTATTTATATCACCCCCGGCAACCGGCCGGCCGGGTCCGGTTACAGAACAGAGGCCCTCCCAGGCGGGCCACCCGGGTCAGTGTTCTGGGCTGGTATGGCCCGGGGCGAGGGGGGGATATTCTGGACGCAGTCAGACAGAGTAACCTCCCTGTGACCTCGAGAGCGAATTTTAGCCCTCTGTGACGAACGGGCCGGAGCAGGGAGGAAAGCTACACTGCTACGTGCATGGAGTGACATTCCAGCGTCCGTATACTGCGCAAGGCAGTGGTGTCAAACTCCCCATCCAGTCCTGTAGGGGACAGTGTCTGTAGGTTTAACTCCAGTCCTGGAGGGCTGCAGTGTCTGCAGGTTTAACTCCAGTCCTGGAGGGCCAGCAGTGTCTGCAGGTTTAACTCCAGTCCTGGAGGGCCAGCAGTGTCTGCAGGTTTAACTCCAGTCCTGGAGGGCCAGCAGTGTCTGCAGGTTTAACTCCAGTCCTGGAGGGCTGTACTTTAAGGCCTTAGAAATGTAAGGAGTCTTCAGCAGATCAGTATCTGTAAAGAAGCAGTTATATGCTGAAACATATAAAAAGCCACACACACACGCACACACACACACATATCCAGGATGTCACAGACCCTTATGACTAAATCGGGGCCCCATGTTGCTGCACCCCGTTTTTAGAGAGGTAAAAATGACTTCACACTCATGTCAGTGATGTTGCAGACCACAGAGGTCACCCAGAGGCCCCCCCGCCTGGTATTGGGCTGCAGTATATCTGTGATAAGCAGACCCGTTTGGAGGTGCTGACACATAAATGATCCTCATAAAAAATAAACAGGACAAAAAAAAGGCTCCTGCCGAGGGTGAATCTTAGAGGCACAAAAATATCCCCACAGGGATGAAAGACGCACAGTTCTCAGCAAAGCTGTCCAAGACCTTTTGCTTCTCAGCTGTGTAACTGTACTTCAAGAGCAATACTTTGAGACACAATGCAGATTTTACACCAAAAGCACAAAATACCAGGTGGTAAGAATCACATGTACTGGTTCGGTTACACAGTTTAACACTGCAGTTACACCACTTATTAGCTCTATGCTGACACAGTTTTAACATTGTGGTAACACAGCTTCCTAACTCTGCGCAAACACAGTGTGTTAACATGGCGCTAACATGGCTTGTTAAAACCAAGCCAACACAGCTTGTTTGACCTGTGCTAACTTAGCGACAGCTTGGCATAAGAATATTGCTGGAGAAGATATCCAAGGGTGATGCATGGCTGACAGTGAAATCTGTATTTCATATGTGCCAGGTTCTGGTGTATGTGGTCAGTTTTTTTAGCACAGAGGACAGGACAGGGGAATTGTACGGCTGGGTTTCTGGTGAGTCTGTAGGATCGATGGTAAACCCTGATCTGTCTGTGCCAGAAACAGGCTTTGGAGCTGGATTACAGGGAGTTTACCTAAGATAAACCCACTGGGCCCTAATACAGTCCACAGCAGGGCTGGGCAGTCCTGTTCCTGGAGATCCCAAGACGTTTCTGGTTTTGGCTCCAGCTGACCTCTTGGTTACAGTTTGAGCCATTATTAAACAACTCTTCACCTGTCACGCTCTCACCTGGCTGTCTTACTTTGGGCACTTGAGCTCGGCATCACTTCTCCTGTTTCTCTCCATCTCCTCCATCTCCTCTGCCTCGCACCGCTCTCCGTCCTGCACAACAAAACACTTACTGTTAATTTAACACTAACACTTCACAGGAGTCCTTCAGAGCTCGCATGCACTTCGGAGTTAATGTCACGGCTCAGATGTTGTTACTCAGTGCTGCGCAGCTCCATGTCCTGGACCGAATACCCGCAGACACTGCAGGCCTCAGGGCCTGGAGCTGCGCAGCCCTGCCATATATAAACACTGCTTCCTGATTGGTCCAAAAATGCCACACCACCTTGTCGCAGCTTTACTTTCATACCACTGCACAGCCTGTTTGTGGTTTATTCCATAGGAAATGAAGCAGCAGCAGTCATTTAACATGGATTATTTTACTGTACAGCCTTTACTCAGCCCCCTTATTCTGGCTGTGGCCCCTGGGGGAGGGGGCCCCCCCTGTAGAACAGGTGGGGCTTGACCGGACCCAGCTGAGAGGCCTGGATCTGGTGAACTCAGGTGCTGACAGAGTAAAACAGTCACTGTGACCTGGAGAGACCTCTCCTCTCCTCTCATCTCTCTCTCTCCTACAAAGATAAACCCAACAGTCCATGTCTTGACCAGCCTAATCCAGACACACAGAAATACGTCAGTATCAAACTATTTATAACCCCCCCCCCCCCACTTAGAAATGCATGTTCGCAAGCACCAGCCTATAATTTGCAACAGTCCGGTTCGGTCCGGTTTGGCCCCACCTTCGGCGCCGGTCCCAACAGGTAAACCTGTGCCGCTGTGTGCGGTCCACTCGGCTCTTTGATCTCCGTCGTGTGAATGGTCCAATCTGTTCTGGAAACAGAGAGCGGAACCGGACCGGAGCTGAACTTTGTGAACCCAGATGGGGGTTTGTGCCAGGGAGGGCTGGAGCTGAATGCATACATTGTGCCTCTCTGCACTACAGCTCGGGGGGGGGGGGGGGGCGGGGGTGGAGCGTTAGCTTAGATCTGGAGTCCGCTTACACTGCTGAGCCTCCGTGTGCGTGTGTGTGCCATGCCAGTGTGACTGTGAGTGTGCCATGCTAGTGTGTGTGCCATGGCAGTGTGACTGTGAGTGTGCGTGTGTGTGCCATGCCAGTGTCTGTGCGTGTGTGTGCCATGCCAGTGTGTGTGCGTGTGTGTGCCATGCCAGTGTGACTGTGAGTGTGCGTGTGTGTGCCATGCCAGTGTGCGTGTGTGTACCATGCCAGTGTGTGTGCGTGTGTGTGCCATGCCAGTGTGACTGTGAGTGTGCGTGTGTGTGCCATGCCAGTGTGACTGTGAGTGTGCGTTTGTGTGCTATGCCAGTGTGACTGTGAGTGTGCGTGCATGTGTGTGCCATGCCAGTGTGTGTGTGCGTGTGTGTGCCATGCCAGTGTGACTGTGAGTGTGCCATGCTAGTGTGTGTGCCATGGCAGTGTGACTGTGAGTATGCGTGTGTGTGCCATGCCAGTGTCTGTGCGTGTGTGTGCCATGCCAGTGTGTGTGCCATGCCAGTGTGACTGTGAGTGTGCGTGTGTGTGCCATGCCAGTGTCTGTGCGTGTGTGTGCCATGCCAGTGTGTGTGCGTGTGTGTGCCATGCCAGTGTGACTGTGAGTGTGCGTGTGTGTGCCATGCCAGTGTGAGTGTGCGTGTGTGTGCCATGCCAGTGTGAGTGTGCGTGTGTGTGCCATGCCAGTGTGTGTGTGTGCCATGCCAGTGTGAGTGTGTGTGTGCCATGTGTCAGTCTATGTGTGCGCACAAGTGTCAGTCTATGTGTGCGTAAGTGCGTGTGTGCATGTGTGTGTGTGTGTGTTAGTGGGTATATGAGTGCTTGTGTTTGTGTCTGCATGTGCCTGTACATGTGAGTGGGTATTTATGTGAGCATGTGTGTGTGTTTGAGCATGTGCTTGTGTGTGTGTGAGAGTGTGTGTTTGAGCATGTGTTTGAGCGAGAGTGTGTGTGTGTGTGAGAGTGTATGTTTGAGCGTGTGTGTGTGTGTGTGTTTGAGCATGTGAGTGTGTGTGTGTGTGTGTGTGTTTGAACGTGTGTGTGGTTGTGTGTGTGTGAGAGAGCATGTGCTTGAGCATGTGTGTGCGTGTGTTTAAGCGTGTCTGTGTGTGTTTGAGAGAGTGTGTTTGAGCGTGTGTGTGTGTGAGAGTGTGTGTTTGAGCGTGTGTGTGTGAGTGAGTGTGTGTGTGTGAGAGTGTGTGCTTGAGCGTGTCTATGTGTGTTTGAGAGACTGTGTTTGAGCGTGTGTGTGTGAGTGTGTGTTTGAGCGTGTGTGTGTGAGTGTGTGTTTGAGCGTGTGTGTGAGTGTGTGTGTGCTTGAGCATGTCTGTGTGTGTTTCTGAGTGTGTGTGTGTGTGTGTGCTTGAGCATGTGTGTGTGTGAGACATATGTCCATGCTGCACCTCCATCTGCTCAGTCGCTCTGTGAGCAGATGCAGCAGCGTAAGAGGCTCACTCCAGAAACTCCTGCACAGTGCACAGACCAGGGGCCAGGATGCCACAGTACTCACTGATGCTGTATCACTTTACCCCAGAGCTAAGCATGCATGCCAGCTTATGGACCGCCACTACCAGCCTGCACTGCGCAGCACCAGATTTATACCACTCCACTAAGAGCCTTGTGAAAGCAGTGCAGCTCAGAGTGATAGTGCCAGGTTTATACCTCTCTGCTGTAAGCCTGGTGAAAGCAGTGCCGTTCAGAGTGATAGTGCCAGGTTTATACCTCTCTGCTGTAAGCCTGGTGAAAGCAGTGCAGCTCAGAGTGATAGTGCCAGGTTTATACCTCTGCTGTAAGCCTGGTGAAAGCAGTGCAGTTCAGAGCGATAGTGCCAGGTTTATACCTCCCTGCTGTAAGCCTGGTGAAAGCAATGCAGTTCAGAGTGATAGTGCCAGGTTTATACCTCTCTGCTGTAAGCCTGGTGAAAGCAGCACAGTTCAGAGTGATAGTGCCAGGTTTATACCTCTCTGCTGTAAGCCTGGTGAAAGCAGTGCAGTTCAGAGTGATAGTGCCAGGTTTATACCTCTCTGCTGTAAGCCTGGTGAAAGCAGTGCAGTTCAGAGCGATAGTGCCAGGTTTATACCTCTCTGCTGTAAGCCTGGTGAAAGCAGTGCAGTTCAGAGCGATAGTGCCAGGTTTATACCTCCAGAGGCACTGACAGGAAGGGTGGAGGTCCTGAGAAAGACAGGGCCTGCCACCTTTCCTCCTCTCTTGGACTTTTCCCTCCTCTCACAGCAACATCAAACTTTTTTTGGCCTGTTTGTGTTGGAACAGACTGCTCGCAGTGTGAATTCAAGTTCAAGCTTTAAGTTATTTAATCAGATTAAATCACATTTTTAAATGAAATGAAAGGCAAGTTTTTGATGATTTGTGTTTTCCTCATCTTATGTCCCTTTTTTGTCGTATCGGTCTCTGATATTGGCAATTGGTGCATCCAGACAGAGAATTGGTCAGGCTGGTTGCCCCCCCCCCCCCCAGCCCCAGACCCCCCTCACTCACACACACACACACACACATCTGCACCCCCATGTTAATGAATGTAGCACAGAGGGGGAAAAAAAGGTTTTGTGGCATGCGCCCAATGTCAGCCCTCTGAAAGGGGGTGGTGGGGGGGTCTGAGGGGGGGTCTGTTTGTCGGCAACTAAACAATTAAGCCTGAAAATAAGAGAGGGGCACATTAAGAATTCCTAACACCACCTATTGCCCCGCCCCCTCCGCCACCGGCTCGGCCAATAGCACGACATGGGTCTCCTCTGTTTAGTCTCGCCGTCTGACACCGCTGCCGAGGAAACAAAATGGAGTCGGGGAAGGGGGAAGGGGGATAGGGAGCCATTTTGTTAAGATTCCTAACAGACAGATAGACTGACAGACAGACAGATGGCCACTGGGTTTTGTACTCTTGTCTGTGCGAATGCGTTACTGTTTCCTGTGTGCTGATGTGAACGCGGTCAAGACAGCGATACCCGCCACCTGCCTGGCCTACCGCTAATGAGAGTACCCGCCGGGCATCCCAGAGCAGGCACATGCACACCTTCGTGCTATTGTTGCCCGGGCAACGGCCCATTTGCCCTGTTTTGGCTAAGCTGCCCCTCTGAAGGATTTTGGTAGCTGGGATTAGCCATTATTAACATTCATAGAGCACTGGTGGAGCCACTGCCCCTCTGAATGTCTGGGCACCGTCCCAGAGCATGTATGCGCCATGTTGTGTGTTATCAGTGACGTCATAAAGCTGCGCCATGTTGTGTGTGAGCAGTGATGTCATAAAGCTATGCCACGTTGTGTGTGAGCAGTGATGTCATAAAGCTGCGCCACGTTGTGTGTAAGCAGTGATGTCATAAAGCTGGTTGTACATGCCCAGGGTTACACTATAAACGGCAAACCAGGGGTCATTGTTTTCAGTGAGAGAATGGTGGTAAATTCTGTGAAGGCCGGCAGCATGTTGTATCTCTCATGCCGCTACAGGGTACATTCCGCCTATAAAATGCATTGAAATGAATGTCTGACTGGTGACAGTGTGAATCTCCTGCTTGGGAATGAATAAAGTCAGTCTCCATCTGTGTCTGTCTGAGCCCCAAAACTCTGCATCCTACCCCCACTCTGCTCCCTTCAGCTAACACTGTGGGGGGGAGGGGAGGGGTTCCCTAAAACCTATCCTCCCATAAACCAGGGGGTGCACATGCCACCCGCTCCACAGTCAGTGGGAGAAGCTTATCTGATGATCGTAGAGTCATCCAAAAGCAATTCAACAAAAGGGAATGTCATAAAAAGCTACCTTAAACTTGCTACCCAAGTGTCAGGACAAAGTGCAGTTTGGCTATACTGAATTCAGGTCAGATTTACTGTGAGGGGTAAATAATGATTGACCAGAAATGGCTGAAATAAGGCACTGATATTTAATCTGTATATGTGGAGCTGAATGCAAACCTTCACTGCAGCTGCTGGCATGTTACTAAGGCATTCAGTTGGGGAACCAGTTCCCATACTCAGCCTCTGGTCCTCCAGTTACCATAGAGTTCTCCTATCCATCCTGCAGGTGAGACCATCCCCAGTTCCCATACTCAGCCTCTGGTCCTCCAGTTACCATAGAGTTCTCCTATCCATCCTGCAGGTGAGACCATCCCCAGTTCCCATACTCAGCCTCTGGTCCTCCAGTTACCATAGAGTTCTCCTATCCATCCTGCAGGTGAGACCATCCCCAGTTCCCATACTCAGCCTCTGGTCCTCCAGTTACCATAGAGTTCTCCTATCCATCCTGCAGGTGAGACCATCCCCAGTTCCCATACTCAGCCTCTGGTCCTCCAGTTACCATAGAGTTCTCCTATCCATCCTGCAGGTGAGACCATCCCCAGTTCCCATACTCAGCCTCTGGTCCTCCAGTTACCATAGAGTTCTCCTATCCATCCTGCAGGTGAGACCATCCCCAGTTCCCATACTCAGCCTCTGGTCCTCCAGTTACCATAGAGTTCTCCTATCCATCCTGCAGGTGAGACCATCCCCAGTTCCCATACTCAGCCTCTGGTCCTCCAGTTACCATAGAGTTCTCCTATCCATCCTGCAGGTGAGACCATCCCCAGTTCCCATACTCAGCCTCTGGTCCTCCAGTTACCATAGAGTTCTCCTATCCATCCTGCAGGTGAGACCATCCCCAGTTCCCATACTCAGCCTCTGGTCCTCCAGTTACCATAGAGTTCTCCTATCCATTCTGCAGGTGAGACCATCCCCAGTTCCCATACTCAGCCTCTGGTCCTCCAGTTAAGGAGGTTGAAGGTGAGCAGCCACACCACCCTGTACTCCACAAACTACTGAAGGTAAGAAGCCACACCACCCTGTACCCCACAAACTACTGAAGGTAAGCAGCCACACCACCCTGTACCCCACAAACTACTGAAGGTAAGCAGCCACACCACCCTGTACCCCACAAACCGCTGAAGCTAAGCAGCCACACCACCCTGTACCCCACAAACCGCTGAAGGTAAGAAGCCACACCCCCCCCCCCCCCCCCCCCCCGCCCCTTACCCCACAATTGCCCTGGGGTCTAGAGAAACAGCTCCGAGGACCCAGTCTAACAATTACCAGGGGCATTCAACACCATCACACAGTCGTTACGTCTACTGACATTGCACATTTTTTTTTTTTTTTTTTTCCAAAAACACACACTCAGCCTGGTCCCTCCGGATAACCTAAAGACCAGGTGTAAACACTGAAACTTTTGGGGTGTTTTTTCATATTGTGGAATCAATATGAGGAAAGTAGGAAAGGGAGGAAAACTTCATTTTTGAGTTAAATTTAAGGATTAAAGTTTGCTGAATCCAGACCCCAAATCTGGAAAGAGGACAGAAGCACAGACTGCTGCGAAACTGTTGATAACGCCTCCCAAACCAGAAAACTGATGAAGCCAGGATCTGCTAGCAAAGATTCAGTGAACTGAACCAATCACAGTGTTTCCCTCTGAGGAATAAGGGCTTTTGATTGGCTTATATCAGTAACTGACAGATTGTACATAATAGCTCCACCCTTTATGGAGGGTGAACAGACCTCACTCCCATTCCAGCACCGTGAGTGCACTTGTGATCCAGTAGATGGTGCTGTTTCTTTGCTAAGACACTTTCCCTGAGGTCTGGTGTTGAACCTGCAGACAATGGCCCCATTGTGGCAAGCAAGGGTGCCAAAATACACCGTCCCGGTGTCTCCTTTCCCTTCTATCAGCCTGACCTTTCAGGTGCCCAACTTACACCTAATACTTCCACCCAATTTCCATTCGCACCGGGAATATCGCCGGAGCGCGGTAAAAAGATCACAGCGTTGAGCCGCCAGCTGCCAGCTCCTTAGGTCAGCCGCACTGTTATCAAATACATGCCCAAGCTTCGCCATGTCTCAGGGGTTAGCTTTCCGCCCACTGAGTAGAGCAGCAAAAGGCCACTGTGTGGGAATAAGACACTCACCATGAGAAAACAACAACACTGAGCTCTGAGGAGAACACCCGCAGTATGGAGAGGACCCTTCAGTGACCTCGCTGCATTCACACCATAATTGTATTTTAGCCAATAATTAGAATTTAAATCTTTTTAAGATATATCAAATACATATTGTATGTTACTGTGTAAGAGCTAAGCACCATGTCTTTGCTACAGCCTGTCCTCCGTTAAGAGCTTCTTTAAAAAAAGAAAGTCAAAGTTTCTGAAAGCCATTACCAGATTTCTATTTTTCCAAGTAATGACTGGGAGGGTGTTTATATTTCACGTTCATTACAAACAGATACGGGAGGGAAAAGAAACAGCCCTTGGAAATATGTAAAACGTATGGTAACGTTAATCTAGAGTGAAGAAAATATTCTGTTTTGTTTTTCCTGTGTTGGCCAAACACAACACTCCATTACATGCTGTAATAAAATGTCAAATCAGAGCTCCTGATTGGCTATGAGTTGAAAGAGAACTTCAAGCTGACAGAACACACTTTGTGTTCAAGGTAGGATTCTGTGCAGTGAATGGCAAAGAGAGATGGGCTTCATAATTGAGTTTTACTTTTCAAAATGTATTTGTGAGTGAGCCAGGAGCAAGCATCCAGCTCCTGGTAACCCGTGAAGCGACGTGTTTGCATGAAACTCCAGCCTTATGTTAGATTAAGGGCATGGGGGCTACTGGGTCTGGAGCTGCAGTGGAGGGGACTGTGTGTGTGTGTGTGTGTGTGTGTGTGTGTGTGTGTGTGTGTGAGTGTGTGCGCGTGCTTTGTGCAATTTATCCATTACCCGCATTATAAGAACAGCATGAGTGTTGATAGACAGTACATTTGTCACATACATATGAGAGGTTACATCTGAAGGTATTCAACAGACACTCCTGCCCAGAGTGTCTCACAGAGCTCATGTGTATAACACACAATCCATCTACACAGCTGGATATTTACTGATGCTATTCAGCTTTGTCCCATCTTGGATTTGAACCCGTAACCTCTGAGTATGCAAGCCCATAGTAACATTAGGTTACACGGCCATCCGCAGAGCAGAGGCAGTTGTGCTTGCTATGAAATATACAGTTGCAGATTCATGTGTTACAGGTTGTATGACGTCTCACACAACATTCCGGAATGAAATGACAGACACTTGCACTCCGGGTGCTCTGTAGATCCAAATGTAGTATTTTTGAGGATAGATGTGATTGGCTGGGAAGATGACTTCACACACACACACACGCACACCCACCCCCCCCACTCTTCAGATGTCTGTCAGAAGCAAAGAACAATTGTTTTACCAGTGGAGCACACCCCTGGGAGATTTTGGTGCTTTTGTGTTGGAACACAGTCAGGCTGTTGGTTATGATGTCATAATTAGGAGTTCTACAAGTAAGACTAATGTGATACACCACATTCCAAGGGAAAAGAGGAGGGGATGCACTTCAACTAACCACCCCTAGTGGCCACTATTCCCCGTCAGCCGAGCAGCGATTTGATCCACCAATCAGAGTTGCTTCCTCCTTATCTGCCCCATGTCCCCACTTCTCGTCAGCATTTTCACTTCCACAAACAGCGAGGTCTTCACCACAACAGTTATCCCAATTCTCCTCCCCCAGCGTGGCACTAAAACCAGCACAGAATCTCAAATAATCGCAAAAATCACCAGCTAACACAGCCCCTACACAGACTACAGCAACAACACTGGACATTCGGCTGTTAGGAAAAACACCCACTTATACAACAAAACCGTCTAACCTCACAGTATCTAAACATTAATTTACTGGAACTTCCCTACAATGAGGACAAAAAGGGTGACCTTATGTTGACCAAAATACAATAAAATGTTGGGGGAAAAAATTCAAATTTGTTTTTGAACAAATGTGTGAATGATGTAGATTCAATCTCTGCTGCCGTTTAAAAACTCAGGGTGAGAGAGGAGCTACAGGCTTTTGAGTAGTTTGAGGAGCAGAGTGTGAGTGAGCAGCTCCAGGTTTCTGAGCAGGTCCTGAGGAACAGTAAACATGTGAGAAGCTCAGTGACTGTGCACTAGTTCCAGCTCTTTGGCTCTCATTTAAGCGTGACTGTCAAAGCGATGGCTGCTCACTGTATGATCAGCTCCTTTCCTGTTTGATGCTTGACCTGCCCATTTAAGGAGAAGCACGTGAGCGAAACGCATGATCCCGCGCGACTGCAGCCCTTTCAGGTGAAAGAAATAAGCTCCCCGCCGTCCGCGTCACCCCCTTCCTCCTCCTCCAGACTCGCCTGCGATCCTGCCAGAGTTCTGCAAGCCATGCTGCAGTGTCAGGGCCGCGGCGGTAAGACGTTAAACTTCAAACGGCCACAGCGAATCAGTACATCTCAATTCAACAGAGCTCCCAGAATCCTCAGGGCAAACCCAAATTTCCATGACTGATACTGCAGTACCGACGCGCATTCAAAGACAGAAATAAAATATGCTCAGCTATGAAGACCCTGCAATTTCCTGAGGAGTTTATTTTAATGGCAGTTATATAAGCTTTATATTAACACTCAAAAATGTGCTGACAAATAACCACAAAGGATTCAGCTATGAAACGCATCATAATTTACATGTTCTGCAGACACACACACACACAGTTTAACATATGGGTTACTTTATATTTTTTCAGCAAGGAAATAGCACTTGAAAAGGTTGAGACAATTAGAAGCACAATGTAAAATAACAATAATGTATTCATGTAACATTAATAAAAGCTTTCTTATTAAAAAGGAAGGTGACAAAATCTACTTCCCCAAAGATATTTAGTTATGTATTGCATATATGTACACATGTATAATGGGTGTGCTTGTATGTACAATATTTATTATCTAATATAACTTGTTGCATATTTATTATATATATTTTTTTTATTAAAGTCTGTACATTCCCATATGAATTGGCTTTTGTGTAAACAGATTACAGAGCTACTGTCTTTTTTAGCTTTAGCCAAATTAAATGGCAGACGCTCAGTGTTTCGTTCTTTGACCTCAGGAATGAAAAAAATTCTGAAATCCTGACTCTGTAAGCATCAGAATTTCCTCATTTTTACTACCTAAAAATTTCAAAAAGAGTCCATTAAACATTTTGAATTTGAAATGAAAGAAAAGAAAAACTAGACACGGCCAATAAGACTGACTGTGGACACGCTGGAATTTGGAAGAACGAGATGCACGGTTGATGTGAGGCCCATAAATATTTACAAAAGTGTATCTTAAAGTTAAACAAACACTGCATATGATGTCAGTTCATGTCTACTATGCATATGGGTCACGAAATGTACACATGTACATGCGTAGTTTCATGCATTTTCACTTCTGTGCATTTCAACACGTATAAACCACGGCCGCCTTCATGTCTGTTCATTATCAGCTTCCAAAATCAAAATGAAATGACAAAGTAATGACAGTACTCAATTAAAATACAGGTACAGGTAAAATCAAGGGTTTTTGTAAATTAAGGGAAGTGCTCTGACTTAACTGCTGCAGGCAAATCACACCAAATGCACTGAAAGGTATTCATACAATTACCTCACTGCACAGATCTCAAAAATCCAGCATAACTGCAATCCGAATGTGTTTTTTCCCCGTTAATTGTAAAAGTCAAGTGTATATAGAAAAGTGAACATACCTGGATTGAAGCTGTGTGTGTGTTTTCTTTATCGCTGCACAGATGCAGGTAACATTGACCTGAAAGACAGCATTTAAATATCTGGTTATTACAACAAAAAACATGTATATATATTTTTTAGAATAATTGATCATAAAAATAATAATGATATGAAGGAAATCCTATGCAGTGTATCAGAATGTGTTAGCTGTTTGCTCTTGTTCGTTTAACAATGGCATTCATGTACACTGTGGACACTGCTCAGAAAGGGTGTGGCACATAGAGAATGACCACCCTGATTGGTTATAATGAATTACCCTACCCATAATGCACTTTCAATCAGAGGAAGGTCCCAGCTTGACACACACACACACACACACAGACGGGTATGAGCATATGCACAGGTGTGTACACGTGCGCACTCACACTGACATACACTTGTGTGTAAATGAATGTGTGTGTTTCTTACTGCGTGAAAATGGAATCAAATACACATTCGTGTATGCATATACATACATATTCCTAAACGCATGCACATGTTGTTATTTACACATGTAGTAAAAAGCACTCGTACTTTTTACAAGTACTCCTGCAAAACCCATTTGTTGTGTTACTAGACGTCACAACAACATTCAGTGAAATTAGCTTTGCTTCATTTGTTGATCAATGTTTATTAGATATTAAAAAAAACACTGCTTCGGAATAAAATTTAAACACATTAAAATTCATACAAAGTTCAACAAAACAAACTTTGTGGCAGTGTGAATAATTAATGAGCATCAAAGTTCATCTCTCGCTGTACACACGGATCGATGGATTGAAGAAATACTTTAGGATTGGCCCTCGAAAAATTTCCACTTGACTCTCGATGAAACCGAACTCGCCACAGACACAGAGAGCCGGAGAAACAAGTTGGCAAAACGTCCACAAAATGCGCCGATGCCAAGCCACGAACACAAAATCACTGTGTTAACCACTGCTTCACTGTGCTGCGTCTCACTCTCCAACGAGCGCCGCATTTAACTACCAAAAAATGCAAACACAGAAATGACTGAAATTAAATAAGCAAGTCCATGCTCCAACTGAAGTAAATATACATTCGCTGGGAGTAAAATAAATTCGCAGCCACCCACTGTTGTGTAATGACATATTTTTTTTTTGCTGTAGAGATTGTTGGTAATATTCTAACATGAATATGCTACTTGTTTTTCCCAAAATAAGAACCGTCTGAACAAAATGAATACATTTTAATTTTATTTAAGTTTATCTGTACTTTAAATGTTATTACTTAAATATAAACATATAAACATTCAATGTGTCTTTATTTATTTACTTATTTTTGACCAAGTAAATATATTTATTGTACAATTAAATATATATTATATTAATAATAGTAGACAATGAAAGCATGACACAGACAAGCTTACAGAAAAATATTTGGGAGCTAGGCTTGTATTTGTGAAAGAATTCAGGCCTGTTCTGGTTTTGAAACCTAATCTGGTCCATGCTGCTCTCTATAAAAAGGCTACTCTCTCAAAATGTACCCCTCACAAAAAACAATCTTTGTGACAATAAATTACAACTGGACTATAATTAGGTTGCCAACACATTTAACTGCATAAGCAGAAAGATTTACTTGGAGAAACCTGATATAAAAACAGCTACACAGCAATATGCCATTTAGTTTTATGCATTTATGAAAACCTGAGGCCTCTAATTATAAAAAATTAATATATATATAATTCAATATAGCACTCAGAAAAGGCCCCTTTCAGATCCTGCCATGTGTTCATGTACTATTGAAATCTGAATCCAATTAAAATCTAAGGCAGATTAATTACAGAACTGAATCCACTGCAGAACGACAGCGTTCACACGATACGACTGACATGCAAGGCTTAACTCTCACTCTCTAACACACACACACACACACACACACACCAGCTCACACAAAATCACTTTCACACACAGAAACACGAACATTCACATACACACGCATGCATACATGTATCCATGAACATGTTTGCCACATTCACCAATGTACACAATCAAAAGAAAACACGTAACCGATCAAAATATGATCAAAAGCAAATTAGTTAACCCATACTACATGTTGGGTTTGAACGAAAACAGACATATATTTGTTTGGAGTTAATTAAAACACACGCACAAATAGGCATGTGTGTGTGCAAACACATGCAAACACATACACACACACACTCTAGGCAGCTCAAACTGTACAGCCCATTTCCCTTCTCGTTAAAATGTTTTTGCATGCTGCCTCAAAGCCAAAGTGCAAATCCCTAATGCAATCAATGCCTTTTGCCACACACTGTAAAGCAGACTGGCAGGCCCTGCGATTTGGAAACTTTGTCTGTTAACAACTACGCTACATTCTGACATTACATCACATTAAAATAAAGCCAATAAGACAACAGACTGGAAATACAAAAAAGGGACACGCATGTTTTATTTGATTTTGATATGAATGTCGTGCTAAAAAAGTATTCTATGGTAAACATTAATAGAAAAATATTTACGGATGAATGTTTATTTAAAAAAAAAAAACCACACATTTTTTTTGTTGCGCAGAAAAACATTTTGCAGCTGCTGGAATCAAACTCAGTCATGAGTTTAATTATAAATGAAACATAAATTATAAATAATAGAAAAATACTCAGATCTAAAAATAACAGCAGAAGTTGCTGTGAAACTGAGACATGTTTCTTGAATGAACTATAAATGAATTAAATATGAAAAAAATGAATCCCCTTTTGTTTCAGATCAGAAATGGTGCATTATACATTATATTTTCTTTTTGTTTCTTATTAATTTACTGTAAATGTTTCCAAATGCACAGATCAAAAAATTCTATGACATAAAGGGAAAGCTCACCAAAAAAAATTGAGGATTTATTTTAAACACAGTATGTTTTGATTTTCAGTGTCACAGTTTAAGCATTTATTAGTATTTATGAAATATGAATTTTAACTTTCTGACCTTGTTTAGAGGCAGCACACACATGACTCCCACACACTCTGAAGCTAGGGCACACGCATGAGCACTCGGTAAAATCTGCCCTGTTTTTCTGGCTCCAACAGCCTGTGTGAGTGTAGCATTTACACCCTGAGAGTTGATTTAACACTGAGTACTCTGCAGTGTAAAATATCATTACCAGATAATATTTTTGCCAAGATGACTTTCTATGGAAAATGACTATGTTTAATGGCTCAAATCAGCCGGGCACACAGATGAATGGGTGTAGATGAATGCGGGTGTGTTTTTAAAAAGAGGGATGGAGGCAGATGGAGAGCGTATCTGCAGAGTCCTAATCTGGTCTGCTAACTTGATAATGCACACGGTCTTCCACGTCTATTTGCTTTCACCCACGTCTGAGTCTTTAAGGGCTGCAGAAATAAACAAATGCTGTTGGATTTTCCCACAAACCCCCAAGCAGACAGGGTCTTTGTTTCAGCACTCTTCATCCACACACACATCACAAAGCCCAGGCCATTCCCCCAGACCAGCCATTATGGCTCACACCCACTTTGGGGTTGCACTAGAATATCAAACACAATAGTCAGTCTACCATACCCCCCCACCCCCACCCCACACACACACACACACACACCCCTTCAGCTGCACCCTAAAAATGCAACTCACTTAGGGGTCTCCCCTACCTTCAGAAAAAGAAATATACACAATCGTTCCAGCCCAACTCTCACCTTCATGACAGTATTAGTTTTATAACGGTTGTTATGGTAACGGATTTGGAGATGCAAATGAGCGCCATTTCTTATTGTTGTTGATTTGTTTTTATTTTCATATGCAGTGATTAGCTGCTCTGGTACCCCTGTCGTTGCGAATCACCACTCAATTTTTAAGTATTTATCTTTTTTAAACGGGAACACACGAAAATGGCGATGCCGTTGTGGGAGCATGCGGCTTGATCGCCATCGAGGGTGCGGAGGGCGGCCCCCCATGACGGTCTGATACCAAAATCTACAGCTTCATTCCCCGAAATTATCACCCACTTCACCGACATTATGAAAATGACTCAAAAAAACAAAAAACCAGATATCCATTATCAGCTGAGAGAAAACGATGCAAAAAAAAATGACAACGCTAATTTAACTGAATGAAAACATAATACAAGCAGTCATCTAACGCGATATAAATTTGGTTATAAATTTGCCCGTTCCCTCAAAACAAGAAAAAAAATATAAAACAAGTTTTTTCTAATGTTGAATCAATCAATCATCCTGGATAATTTTAAGGCGTGATTCAACAATTTTACAAAACCATATTTTGATGCAAACGCGCTAACAGGCCGGCGGACAGGGGGTGGCCTGCGGGACACGTGTTTGCGTGTTTGGATCTTAGTGAAATAACAACAGAAAACGGTAAAAAGAGGGGTTCCCCTGGCACCCACAGGGGCGTGGGAATGGCATTCTGGGGTGAGGGGTTTGTGTGAGTGTTTGGTTTTTGGGGGCAGTCTGGGGTGGCGAGACGCCACATACGATCTTGCGTGTCTGAAACGTCTCCTAACGCCGCTGTTTCCAGGTCCGAGTGAACCACTTTTGACATTGGCGTGTTCGTCTATAATGCCAGTGTGTTTTTCCCGCCCCAATACGGGGTCAAAGGCCATGCCACCTTTACCCATTTCCTTGATGAAAATCACACATATTTAAAAACACTGACAAAATATATCAGTAAGATCAGAACACTTCTTTCAACAAAATATACAGCCAAATTATAGCTGTTAAAAGATACTGCAGTATATTATAAAATAAAATTGCCAGCAAATATATTTATATTTTACAGAATAATCAAAGTATTTACAATATATGAAAATGTATTAAATTTTGGTAAGAGTTTTGGCGTAGGGAGGGCGGTGGAGAGAGCTAAGCATTCTGGGATATCCCATCCACCTCCATTTTAGATTGTGTCTGCAATCTCTCACTCGGTGGTGCCACTTCCACCCAAAGAAAAGCTGCGTCCACGCCCAAACGTGGCCACACTGGAAGGGGTGCGAGTGTGTCAGCGCGCACTCCTGAATCTGTGATAGAGAGCAATCGATAAAGGGCACAACACCCTACACTGTGCTACCCTGTTTGTAATGCCTGTGTTTGATTCATTTGATTTATTTAATTGAGCTCAGGAAGGAGAAGCATTTGCAGAATGGTAGAGGAAATGATTGTGCTGCTGAGGTAAGAAAACCTGGAAGGGCCAAAATAAAAGCCCTCCTCTTTAAACAGAGCAAAATCAGGACAGCAGACTATTCTAAGAGATTTCAAGGGGAAAAGATGGACAATCAAAATTATAAAGAAAAGAAAATAAACATGCAAATATTTGTGTTACGAGAGTGAGAATATGTCCCCAAAGGGTCGCTGTGGCTCAGGGCATGATGGAGCAGTGGCCGTCCAGTCCCATGCAGAAACGCCAGGCCGCTCTGCGTAGTGGACCCCCCCCCACGCCCCCCGATCCACCCCGTGTGTCCTTCTCCAGCCACACACATGCCCGAGTCGCTCACAGGATAACAGCCTCCTCTGAGCATGAGACCGCTCAAAGAGAACGACCCGGAAAACCATTACTGCACGGACCCATCCACATTTCACAATACGCCCCTGAAATGCTACAAATCCACCAATCACTCTTTATGTTCATATCGATGACAAAACGAGCGCCAGACAGCGCTTTGTCAATGGGCATTTTCCAGGGGAAATGAAAAAATACAAAAACCCCAAAATCATGACATATATAAGGCTGGGTTTTTTTTTTTTTTTTTTTTTTTTTGTTTTTAAAGCAATAAACATACAGTGAAGTAAATGTACATAACTGAGTCATCTATCCAAAAAAAACCTCCGAACTAAAACACAATTGTATTATTACACACATATAGACAATAAAAAAATCACATATGGATTAATAAACTATAAGTACAAGCTAAAATATTTTAAGTTTAAAAATTAAAATATTAAGATACTGTACAAGTGAGTTGTATTACAGGAATAGCAGACTTTGTCTACGTAACCCACTGTTAAATAGAGTTCTATGTTTATTATTTAAATTTTAAAAAATTAAATTATATTGAAAACATGTCATTTCATAAAAGTGGATCGCTTGTCACAATTCGACAACAAAAATAAATCAACCAATCCCTTCATTACTAATGGGTGAGAAAGTCTTGTATTACTCGGTTGATGATGGTGCAATTATGTTAACAGAACTAAAACTCTAGCATTTAAAAGACAAAATCTCCTTAAAATGCAATTCTAACTATGGTTCATGTGTCATCTACTCTTTCAAAGTACATTTTTACACAAAACTATGGTGATTTTTTTTTCAGTAATATTTTAAATTTAACAAGAAATCCCATTGCTGAAAATACATTCTGACCAATACCAATAACAAGCATACTGTTAATCCATTCAAATGTTCTTCATTATTCAGGCAGTTAAAAATCCTGCATCAAAAATAATTTAATAGTAATCTGCCACCATATGTATTTCAGCTATGCTTTAAAACACTTTAAAATGTAACACAATTACATTTTACATACTACACAATAATACACAAAAAATGTAATATACCAATTAAGCTGTATATTGAAAATTGTTGAATCGTTTTAAACAATCACAAAAAGTATCTTAAATATTATATCTGCACCATCTTATAATCCATCCCTATATGGAACAAGTTATCATATTGAAATATGAAGTAAAGATTCTGCTGACTGGTAGTGCCATGCGGACTGGAAAAGCCAAAGATATCTGCCTCTAAAACGTCTAAAAAGCACAAACCTCCAGGGCACACTTTCCCCAAATTTAATAACACAAAGATAATTCATTTATTAGTTTTGCAGTGCAGTGTTTAAAACAAAAAAAAAATCCCGCAAAAAAACACGGTATTCAAACAAGACGGTACAGGCCTGCTGGAGTTGGCTGGCATCGGGCCCGAAACGGTATCATTCTCTCAAAGTCCCTCCAAAACTACGCTTCCTTTCACCAATTACTAATTACAGCACGGCAACACTTCAGCGGGGATCAGTACAGCCGAGAAAAACGTAAAATAGCGGCAAACGCGTTTACCCGCGCCAGGACCAGGACGGCTCGGCCCGCGTAACGACAACTGCACTCTGCGTCTACCATTTACAGAACTAACACAGTAACTCGTATCTCACTACCTTTGAGAGAAGTGTGTATCTGCGCACACTCGCGCACACACACACACACTCACACACACACGATTGCCTTTCCATGCAATTTAATTCTTGTAAGTTTTTCCTCTTCTGTGTAAAAAAAAATGTACTTTATATGGTCATATTTTTGTTTTTGATAGAAGCATACGCAGTAAATTGTACATATTTACATTTATGAATATTTGCAGTAAAAGGAGGTACCCATAACTCCATACACACACACACACACACACACACATCACTTACACGCAGTGTGTAGCAGGAGCTGCAGGTAGCGGGTCCAACGGAGCAGGAGTAGAAGCTGCAGGAGGACGGAAGGAAGGCCTGTCCCTCCCTCTCTCCCTCTCTCTCCCTCTCTCCCTCTGGTTCCCCGCTCCGTTACAGAGGACGGGCAGCAGTGAGAGACTGGCTTCTACCTTAGCAACCAGCCCCCCGAATCCGAGCTGAGAGCCCACCCGCCGAAACCGCCCATCGCCCGGGCTAGGGGCTCCGGCGAGAGCCGTGGGACAGCAGGGCCCTCTAAGGGCAGCAGGGAGACGCGTGCTACACCCGTCCGCTGGCTAACGTGCCTCTGAATGAGGAATGTTAGCAAACAGACAAACGGCGTGTCCGCACCGTGCTAATACCATCGCCCGGCTCCTTCTCAGCCTCCTCCTCTGAGCTGTGGCTCAGGCCATGAATTATTCAACAGTTTGAAAAAGGAACCCCCACTACACACACACACACACACACACACAGACACAGACACAGTCTATCTCCCCACCCTCACTCTCCCGAACGACTCAAATGCCTTCACTACGCTACACCGGGAGCTGAGAAGTAGAGTAACTTACCCCCCCCCCACCCCCCCGTCTCTCTCTCTCTCTTTCTCTTTCTCTGGCACTCCACCTCCCTCCCCTTCTCTCTCTCTCGCTCTCTTCCCCGGAAATAATTTTCGAAAAGCTAAACACAAACATGCAGGAGAAGAGGAGAGAACTCTGAAAGCACATATGTATGAGCGCCACACGTGACTGTGCATTTCTGTGTACTTCTGCTATTTTTTTTGTTTAGTTTTTTTTTTTCTCCCCAAAAAATTCAATCTGTGCATTTTTCACTCGTTCGCCTTTTTTACGTCTTTTGTTTGGAATTGGCACCTGTCCCAGAAAATGCAGCCAGCCACTCCCCCCCGTCAGGAGAGGCAACCAATCAGAGAGAGAGGGAGGGAGGCAGGGGAGGGGGTTAGAGAGAGGGAGAGAGAGAGAGAGAGAGAGAGAGAGAGAGAGAAAGGGAGGGAGCCAGAGGGAGGGGGTTAGAGAGAGAGAGAGAGAGAGAGCGAGAGGGAGGGAAGCAGAGCGAGGCCATAGCGCTCTTAAACGGAGAGATCCACATATACTCAGATGTGTGTGAACTGCCTCTCAGTACTCGGCCATTTTCGTCCTTGGCACCAAAAAACAAACAAAACAACAATAAGACTGAGCCACCCTCCTTTCTGGAGACCCCGAAAAAGAGGTGGACAATTTGGGGGTGCGTGTGGGGGGCGGTGGGGGGGGCATGGGGGGGGCTCGCAGACAGTGGAGAGCCCATTACAGGAGGAGGTGGTGGTTAAAATACAAAAAAATATCAAAATATTCAAATCATACATTTAAACATCTGCTATAAAGTATATAAATAGTATAATTAAAGCCAAATGTCTATCTTATTGGAACATAATTGATAATTGACATGTCACCAACGAAGGGCAAGAGCAGAAAAAATTATGCAGATGTTTTTTTTTTTTCCACCAAAGTGACTGGTAGAGAATGAGGAAACATGCCCCCCACCCTCCCGAAAAATAGACTTGTTGCAGTATCTTGAGGTGCTGGGCTCCTGGCAGCTGCAGGCAGAGGGTTAAACGCAGCGAGCTGCAAAAAGAGACATGGCCCTCCTCCTCTGGATGAGCCTGTAGGCTGAGGGGAGAGGAGGGGAAACGGCAACAGCTTTCTCCATCTCTCTCTCTCTCCTTCTCTCCCTCCCCCTTCCATCACTCCATCTCTCTCTCTCTCCCCCTCACACTCTCTCCATCTCTCTCTCTCCATCTCCCACTTGCACTTCATCAGGGCCTAAAGAGAGGGAGCAAAATAAAGAGAAAGTGTGTGAAAGTAAGAGAGGACAAGAGATGGACGGAGAGAGAGAGAGCTGATGATGAAATAGGAAGTGCAGAATAGTGAGTAAGTGACATAGCGAAGAGTAGAGGGAGAGAGAGTGAAGGTGAGAGTGGAGGAGGGCCAGTGAAAGAAAGAGAGGACGGATCCTCCACTCCTCAAAGACACACACCCTCACAACATCTCTCAGGAATTAAGAGAGAAACTCCAGAGTCAACCCACTGAAAGTGTCTTAAAATATATGAGCAAACCCTCTAACTGCAACCCTGGGCCTGTAGCTCAGAGGTTACAGTGTAGTGTAATGGTTAGGGAGCTGGGCTTGTAGCTCAGAGGTTACAGTGTAGTGTAATGGTTAGGGAGCTGGGCTTGTAGCTCAGAGGTTACAGTGTAGTGTAATGGTTAGGGAGCTGGGCTTGTAGCTCAGAGGTTACAGTGTAGTGTAATGGTTAGGGAGCTGGGCTTGTAGCTCAGAGGTTGCAGTGTAGTGTAATGGTTAGGGAGCTGGGCTTGTAGTGTAGTGTAATGGTTAGGGAGCTGGGCTTGTAGCTCAGAGGTTACAGTGTAGTGTAATGGTTAGGGAGCTGGGCTTGTAGCTCAGAGGTTACAGTGTAGTGTAATGGTTAGGGAGCTGGGCTTGTAGCTCAGAGGTTACAGTGTAGTGTAATGGTTAGGGAGCTGGGCTTGTAGCTCAGAGGTTACAGTGTAGTGTAATGGTTAGGGAGCTGGGCTTGTAGGTCAGAGGTTACAGTGTAGTGTAATGGTTAGGGAGCTGGGCTTGTAGCTCAGAGGTTACAGTGTAGTGTAATGGTTAGGGAGCTGGGCTTGTAGCTCAGAGGTTACAGTGTAGTGTAATGGTTAGGGAGCTGGGCTTGTAGCTCAGAGGTTAGTGTAGTAGATACAGTATCAATTACAAGTACAATTCCCAGGTAGGGCATTACTGTGGTACTCTTGAGCAAGGTAATTCACCTGAATTGCTTCAGGTACTATTTAGTTGTAAAAAGTGTGTAATAATTGTGTGTAAGTCACTCTGAATCTGAAGGACACTGTAGCTAAGCCTGTGCTTAGGAAGCAGCTGGCCTGGCAGCCATCCCACCATCAAAATCGTCACGAGGGGAGTCTGCAGAGGTGACAATAACAAAAACACACACCTTTGAAATGTATGATCCCACTCTTATGCACAAACACCCCCGTCAAGAGTCTAGAGATTTTAAAATGCTGGAATAAAACACATGGGTCTGTGAGTCACGGCGAGGTGGCCCTGCTCCCTCCACATGGCTGTTTGGCCGCCATTTTCAGACCCGATGTACTCTGAGCACTTCTGAGAAGCTGACCCCCTCAGCTCACAGGACTGTGCAGAGATCATGCACAGCACCTCGTCACAAGCAGAAAAACACAAACGCAGAACATACACACTAACACTAACGCAAACACAAAAATAAAATTATACACATGCAGAAATACTGGCTCGCAAAGCACAAAAACACACATGTATACAATGTGCAAACACACAGACACAAATGTAAACCATGCACACACACATACACACACACACACACACACACCCTACCCTCCCCTTCTGCAACTCTCCACTCTCCGTGACCAACATTTGGCTTTTTCCTTTTGTGGCAGATTACTGTAACGCTATTGTACAACAACTTCCTGCCTCTTTTGGCAGAAGTTCCAGAGAGCTCAGAGAGACGGCTGAGAGAGTGCAGAGCGCTAACTTTACCCTCCCTTCCCAAAGTAGCCGCCACACAAAAGAGAAAACGAGAAAGGAACCAAAAAAAACCTCCTTTATCTAAAAACTCAAATCCAGGACTAACGTTAGCTAACCTATTTATCCTTTTCTTTTTTTGGGGAAAAAAATCTGTGTTTTAAAAGCTTCCAAGAAAAGAAGGGATACGTAAGAGGCTACATGCAAAAACAAGAAAAGGTGGGGGAAACATTTGTGTTTTGTTCTTTTATTTTTTTATGTGATTTCAGACTGATCTATGTGTCTTTCTCTCCGTCTCTCTTTCTTTGTTTATGGAAGGAATAGTGTAATTAAAGTATCCAATATGGCTGCCGCCATGCTCTCTCTCTCTCCCTCTCTCTCTCTCTCTCTCGCTGTAAGCACGTATTCCGTCTGCGGCGCAGTGCACGCGCAGAGAAGTGACACAGCACACTCGTTCCCTGCCGGCTCTCCCGCTCTTCCCGCCTGCAAAACGCCCAGCTCTTTCCCCTCTCCCCTCACACTCCCACAAACACTCCCAATCTTGCCCGAAAAATCCGCCATCGACGCAGCGGGAAACAAATAACGGAAAAGTAGAAATGGACGCAATTAAAAGAAGTAAAAGAGAAATACTTCTCTTTTTTTTGTCTTGTTCTCTTTGACACTGAGTGCTGTCTTGGGGACAGAAGTTGGTGGAGCGTCTGCTTTGGCGCTTGTCATGTGCGGCTTTGCTACGTCACATCGCGCCACTTCGTATAACCAACAGAAAAATCTACTGATGTGAGGAATATTTCTCTAATACAGAGACACATGCACAATGCACGCAAACATTCACACACGCTCCATCAAAAGCATGTATGCACATGCATGCACACATAAGCAAACACACGCCTGCACAAGCACACAAAACGCACAAGCCAGCACACATTTGTGAACACGCTCACACAAAACAAGCCTGCAAATGCATGCTTGTACTTGTGCATGCACACACACACACTCACACACACAGTATTGCAAAAAAACAAATGCTTGAGTAAGATATACACCATATGCACTTACAGTTCAACAGTTACGCTGTTTTTCTGGAGAAACGCAGAGGTGTTTTGTCTTTTTGAGCATGTACAGTAAGCACGCTCTTGCCTTCTCGGGTTGTGTAGTCATTAAGTTTCGCCTGTGATCTGGTCTCCTGGTATGCCTGTTGCACTGTACATTGCATAAAAGTTCAAATGAGGATACAGTTTTGGTTTTGGCTCTGCTGCCAGACCTCTGCAGTATGTAAGTCCACAGTGATTCCGCTGAGTGTGTGTGACACTGATAAACCACATTTTCATACGTCTTTCACCTCATACAGCTGCACATCAGATCTCCAACAGATATTATGTACTAATGCATTATATTCCATCTGTATTGTATAATCAGTAAAATGTGCCTCTTTCTCGTGTTTCCTGGAGAGGGGATTGGTACTTATAATATTCTGAAGGAAAGCATGTTTGAAAGAGAAGTACGTTAAATCACGTTAAATAAGGCTAGCTATTGTTGTTCAGGCTGCAGAGAAAAGAAAAGAGTTGTATGAAAACTGAAACTTTTCTATTTATTTTAAAACTTTTAAAATATTTTGTTGCTTTTGGAAGAGTAATTTTTCCCCCATTTCATAGAAAAAGAAAAGAAAATAAAAGCTATCATTGAAGAAAAAAATGTGGCAGAGCTCCGATATTAAGTTTCTTGGAGTGTGTGTGTGAGAATGCCAGTACACTTTACTGAATGGTTGCACATGTCCACACTCAGATCCCATATATTCAGAATAATACATGTAAATAAAAGATCATAAATTCAACAAATTGAATAGCCAGATATTTTAACCTCTGTTTAATGTAATGTGTTATTCACATATAATACTCCAGTTACGTGGAGCTGAATACACAAAAACAGCCCTGAAACAAAATGGCTGCCAGTGTAGTGTTATCGTGAAATGAGGGCTCTGTACATTCCTGTAGCTTTGGTGTTCTTGGACGCAATCCGTCAAAAACAAACACTGCCGCATTACAGCAATTTATAACATGCTTTAACCGAAAAACAAAAATACGCCAATTTGATTTTACCTTGGCTAAAACAATTAAATGATATATTTCAAATTATATATACTTTTGAGACAGAGTTTGACATGTCATTTTGTCAATGAAAATATCCATTTCATTTTGTAGAAATATGTATAAAACAAAATGACCATTTTTCAAACAACATTCCACAGTGTCTGATATTCAGAAATAATTCATAACTGACCAATAACACATTTTAACATCATTCTGCAGAGCTGACTTATTTCTGCTAAAGTTGAATTTTTAAAAAGTAAGTGGAATTACACTGATTTAATTTAGTGTTTTACGTGTTCTGCACTGCATAACAGACAAAATGTATAGACATTTTGAAGCAATAGGATGCTGCACTTAAGAGACCACATTTAAGTGTCTTATCAAGTATGCAAATCTGATTAAACCACACTAAGCAAAGCGCAAATAATAGAGCTGGAACAGGAAAAAAAATCCTTACATTTTATGCGTACAAAAGACATCAGTAACTGCAAGCATTTAATCTCAGAAATATGATGACAGTGAGGGATAAACTGCGTTAGGCTGCCCATTTATTTCAGTGATCTGTCAAATGACTGTACATATAGAGCAGTATTAATTATCTATTCATACTGTCTAAAACTGCTAAAGTCAGGAACGTCCCTAAAGATTGAAATGAGCGACAGAGACAGAGGAACAGACCTGAATCCAGCATTTTGTTAAACCTTTTCTAAAAAGAACAAACTTTATTTCTGCTCTTCCACAATAACAGCAAGTGTTCTTTTAGACCAACTACACACACCAAAAATTTGAGCAATTCTATGTAATATGTTAATTCCTTTTTATGCACACACACACACACACACATACACAGGAGAACACAAACACCTAGATTTCACACATTTTTGATTGTATATGTGTCATATTTTAATGTTTGAGTTGCACTTGTATGAGGTCCCACTGTATATTAATAAATTATTTTTTAATAAACAGTTTACTCCTTTCTACAAGTACAGACATGCTGCATTTTTGGCAGACTAAAATAAGACTGCGCTGTTAACCCCTTTAATCTGACACCTATTGAAATCCAGTATTTTAAGTCAACAGTTAATTTTGTGTCTTTGTAGCTTTATAGCATTTCAGCTCCATCTCCGGTAAGAATGATATGAGTGTGATATGAAGTGTATATGAAACCATTCCCCAGCTTCACTGGCCTTTCTTCAGCAGTATGATCCTTTTCATTTCACCGTTTTTTTGTACTTCTAACACTCGATACTCCCCAGCGTGACATGGACTGTCTCATGGTCACAAAGCCACTGGCTTCCTGTCACTCTACCTGCGGAAGCAGCTGCACAGGTGTGCTGTTCTACAGGCGGAGCACGCCGGGTGATACCTGTTTCTGAGAGGGAAAGAGGAGCTGGAGAGGAACACTTCATCTGTGTACCTCGTAAAAGAAAAAGTCAGCTTTCTCTTTTCATGATGCCTTTTTTAAATTTTATTTTGCTTTCCA
>JAFBMS010000492.1:0-99545 GCA_019788955.1 Albula glossodonta
AATGAAGAACTGCACTGTAAGAATAATAAACAATTATTGTTTGATATTTTAACAAATGATTTTTTTCAACTAGCTTTCAATGGTTACATTCTTAAAATAGGGCCTTGTGTGTTCACATCTCTCACATTTTCAGTCAAACAGCAGGATATTGAAATGAACTAGGGAAATGTTCAACTGATCTGTTGTTTTTCTTCCATAAACTATGATACTATAATGTGTGATACAGTTCATTTTCACTTTCAGGGTACATGGGCACAACCTGGTGAATGTTACCATGTGTAGAGAGAAATTAGAGCACAGTAATTCAACTTTGCAAAGGAACACATTAGCAATGAGAGAAAACTCTCACTCTTCTGCTCATTTCTCTCCAGGGAGTCAGCGAGATCCTTCTGCTTCATGTTCCTCAGGATGTGGAGTGTTATCTTCAGAGACCTCTCACTGCCACAGGTCTCCAGCATCTTCTCAACTATGTGCAGGGCCTCAAGGTCCTCTTTGAGTCTCAGTGCATTCTGGGTAACACTGACTCAGATGGCTCTGAAACTGTTTCAACTCCTCCTCTTCAACTTCATTAGGGTATGCTGGAGAGACTGAAATAGACACACAAAAAGATGTGCTGTATCAGAGACTGAAATAAATGCATGAGGAGTTATGCTGTATCAGAGTGACTGAGATGAACACATGAAGAGGTGTCTGTCTCTTACTGGTGCAGCCACTACTGCACACCAGAATCATGGCGTGAGCCATACTTTGGGTGGAGAATATGCTGAAAGAACCTTTGGAATGTACTTGGTTATTCATATGACAGAAACAGCCCTGGGGTATTTTCCCATTGTAAGGTTCTAAAATAGAATGTAATTGTTCAAGCATCATTGGAAAGACATGTGTCAAGGTGTACTGCATAAATATATACTCCCTGCTGATAAATATTTTAATTATTTAATATATGGATATCACACATTTTTTGTGAGGGTTAAATCCATGCACCGCTCTCTCTTCACTGAGCTCTTCTCTTCCAGACAGCTGGATTCTGCTGATTGCTGGACCCTGCAAAGAGGTTGGTGTTGCATCAGAAAACAGTCAGCAGTGAATGAAGAAAGAAACTGCTATTACAACTGTGTGTAAAGCACATTTTAAGAAATAAGTAGCTCAACCATTTTGCCTCCCCCTTTTCCATGTTCCTTTGTTTTCTGGATGGGCGATGGCACTCTGTGGCACTGTATTGCTTGCAAAATACCAAAGAGGCTTTTCAAGCAAGGGCAGACCTTAACTTAAAAAAACAACACTCATGATGGCCAGAAGGGAACTACATTTGGGGTTACCAATTAAATGTGAATTGGGTGTGGTATGACCCTCTTTGCTCTTGGCCCTAAGGTGCCCCTCAAATGTAGAATCATTTGATAAACATGCTCAACCACAGGGAGCCATCACCTCGCTCTCTGGCTCCTTCCCCATTGGAGCATTTGTGTGTGAGTGTGGGTGTGTGTTTGTGTGTGTGTGCATTATATGTGTGGCATCGCGCTTTCCCCTTGTCTGAAGAATATTAACCCAACTTCATACGAATAAGAAAGGGAAGTCACCTCCAGAAGTCTTGCACATTGGAATTTAGTTTGGCTGCAGTGTGTATATTTCTGACAAAAGCTGATCAACAAGGCTGATCATTTCTATATCAAATTCAGTGACTTCATAAATACTTTGTATAATTAGTAGTTTAATAATAATTATTTAATTTAAAGGATCAAAGCAGAAGATCAATCTGAAAATCCGTTTCTTTAAAAATTTAAGAGACTGGAGGAACCTTTACAATATACAAAGTAAAATGATGAAGTTCAATTTTCCTTCACATTTTTCTGCTTTGAAAGTGCATGGTGGTATGACAAAGGCAAACTTTCAGAGCAGCTTCTTTTTCTTTGAAAATTGAATTTCAGGTAGAAAAGTTCTGTTTTTTGCTTACAACACTAAAATATGGTGCAATATTTACATATTACTAACCCTTTACTGTTTAAAATAGTTTCAATATTATTAACCATGTCTGAAATAGTTTGGGCTTCCAGTTAACCCTGGTTAATTCTCTCCTGCTAGATCTTCTTGGAGAATTATTAATTACATATTTGTGTTACAGATGATTTGGTGAATGATGGTGAAAACAGCGAATACTTTCAAAGTGTCACCAGACTGTGCTAACTTAAAATAAGGGAATTCTCAGGAGGTCAAGAGCATTCAGTTTACAGAAGTAACTTGGTTCTGGCAAAGCAATTTTCTTTTAAGGGATTTAAAATTGGGGACAGAAGTTTTGGTGCTCAAACATCAAACCTACAGCACATGGAGACAAAGCTTCATGTTAACCTCATTCTGTTACTGCAGCGCTAACTCACAGCACATGGAGACAGAGCTTCCAGTTAACCTCATCCTCTTACTGCAGCTCTAACTCACAGCACATGGAGACAGAGCTTCCAGTTAACCTCATCCTCTTACTGCAGCTCTAACGCACAGCACATGGAGACAGAGCTTCCAGTTAACCTCATCCGCTTACTGCAGCTCTAACTCACAGCACATGGAGACAGAGCTTCTAGTTAACCTCATCCTCTTACTGCAGCTCTAACTCACAGCACATGGAGACAGAGCTTCCAGTTAACCTCATCCTCTTACTGCAGCTCTAACTCACTCCACATGGAGATGGAGCTTCCAGTTAACCTCATCCTCTTACTGCAGCTCTAACTCACTCCACATGGAGACAGAGCTTCCAGTTAACCTCATCCTCTTACTGCAGCTCTAACTCACAGCACATGGAGACAGAGCTTCCAGTTAACCTCATCCTCTTACTGCAGTTCAAACTCACAGCACATGGAGACAGAGCTTCCAGTTAACCTCATCCTCTTACTGCAGCTCTAACCAACAGTACATCTACGTACCTACACCTGAATGTGAGATGTAACAAGTCTACATAATTATAATCTCAGTAGATGAGAAAGTATTTTTGTGACTCTTGAAGTTTGTAAAGAAATCAGTTCTTTCCCACATTCAGCTTTACCCGACTGAAAGCCCATTTTCCCAAACCAACAAAAGCCAGTCAGTCATGAACCTGTTTAATTACCTTGCATCAGCTGTGGACTCTCCCTTGAGGTTGGGTGTTCCTTCCATGGACCTGTCACTCTTCACTGACAGACAGCTTGGTACAGCTGACCCTGCTCTCTCCACCTGGACCCTGTGGACAAAACATGGAGACAGAGCTCCTAGTTTACCTCACCCTCTTACTGCAGCTCTAACTAACAGCACAGAGAGACAGAGCTTCCAGTTAACCTCATCCTCTTACTTCAGCTCTAACTCACAGCACATGGAGACAGAGCTTCCAGTTAACCTCATCCTCTCACTGCAGCTCTAACTCACAGCACATGAAGACAGAGCTTCCAGCTAACCTCATCCTCTTACTGCAGCTCTAACTCACAGCACATGGAGACAGAGCTTCCAGTTAACCTCATCCTCTTACTTCAGCTCTAACTGGACTTCCATCTCCCACCTTAAAAGTATCAGATCTTTTGAATGCTTATTGTCATATTATGTACAATAGTATTAACACTGATTCAGACATATACACTGAACTGAACCCTCATTAAACCGGGCTAAATGGGGGGAAAGGGAGTGCGATATAACCGATAGTACAATATAACCAGGTGATAATAAAAAAAAAAATCACCGTAGTCCCACCTCGGCTGTGGTATCAACCCATTTTTACTCAGAGTTCGGTGTTCAACAATACTCAGGAGGTCCTCTATACTCTACCAGCTACATCAGACCACCTTACCTGCTGACCTGTACAATTCCATCACACCCAGGCACACTGTTTGTTATTCAGGCAAGGCATATGTCCTCTGCAGAGGTCCACCAAAAGTAAACACTATCGAGTTTACAACACAATCATTTTACTGTATGTTGATCACTTATGGCACACACGCTCTGAACACACATTTCCCCCATTCTAACAAAGCTTTGGAGGTTAGAGATCTGAACTTGACCAGATTACACCATACATGTTACAGCAGAAATTGTTTGTCATAACCAAAATCTGTTTTAACAAGGTCCACTATAATGAGGGTTCTGTGTACAAATGAAATGACATTCATATTGTGGCCAAATAAAGTGGTTTTCTCAAGTATTTGTCACCATAATGAACAATGAATGCACTACTGAATGACAAGTTAAAATAAAAGAAATATAAAAGTTAAGTCCATGAGTTTTTGAACAACAATTAATATGATTAGTACAGGGATGATCACGCAACAAATACTGTTAGAGTGTAAGAGCCTTTGCTTTGTGTGACCTCATCTTGGTCCACCTTAATTTAAACAAAGAACCACCTTAACTACCCACTTAAGTCATTATGTGAAAATGTCAGAGACCGTTCACTGGTTTTACACAAAAACATAGACATTTGATTCAGAGAAAAATGTGACGAATCTTATTAAACCTGTTTTCATCCCCCTTCAATTATAATTCTCTTGTGATTATTCACCACAACACCGCACCAGTTCTAAGATATAAATGGTCAACTTAAATACAGACAATAATAAACTCAAGATCATCCTCTGGTGAATAGGTAACCATTACTTTGGAAAAAGTAGCCCAAATACAAAAGATAAATTATTTCAAAAATACCAAAGGCATTGCCACACTTGAGTTAGTTATAATGTAGTTAAACTAGCGTCACAACCTGTAGCAAGCTACTCCCCAACATCAAGGCTGCAGTCCAAAAAATGCTTGCTTTTTTGTGCTCACTTGCCCTTCAATGGAGGGGGGAATCCCCAAAAAGTAGATGTAAGATGTAAGATGGCCGCCACCATAAGGGTGATTCCATTCCAGTTTTATCGAGTGGAGGGAGGATTTTCATTTGCTCAAGCCCTACACCGGAGCCAACATAAAGCATCCCTTCCAGCAGTGATATTGCCCATAATGCACGGCGGTGCTTGCTTGCTTGCCCATGCTATAAACTTTATTTGAATATCATCCTTTTGCTACCAAAGATAGCGGAGGCATTACAAGCCGTAGCCATGCATTTTGTTAATAATAGCCTACAATTACTGAATCTTAGCAACCCTTAGCTTCAATCATCCACACAGCATGAAATAGAATTTTCTGTTGAGCACTTAGAATTTTAAATCACCATTTCATCATAAAGGAATCGTGGTAGAATTCGGGTTAATTCTTCTAATATCGATATTGATTTTTAGCTTCATCTTTTTACCTATCTCTATACTCATGAACTTTTACACACTGTTACATTTCACACTTATTTATCATTATTTGGTTTATTAATCTGTTTTATCATATTTTACTGTTACCGATTTTATTAATTATTTTTAGTTGTCTATGCAAAGCACTTTAGGATGCATCCTGCTCAAAAGGTGCTACACAAATAATAGTAGCCTATAATAACTATTGTTATGATTAGTTATAGTATTATAATATTGTTAGGTTATCATTAAAATATTCACACAGATAAGTGGCTTGACATTGGAAAAAACCTTTGCAACTTTACTGAAAATAACATCACATCAATTAATAGTAGATAAAAAAATCAATTTAAAATTATTTTATGGTTATGGAAACTATAAGGATTTTGGCATGGAGAATTACACAGTATCTAGCTAAAATGCATCTTCACTGACTTACTATATTGCTGGTTAAGTTACATAATGCAGCCTAGAGAGAAGAACTCACTTCATCTTTGCATTAGTTATGCAGTGCAGAATTGAAGTGTAACAGGTACTGCAGTCCGCATGGAACGAATCAAGTCGTCTGCATGGTCACTGAAACTTTCATTTTGCTGCAATCCAGTCCTTGTGAAGGAACGCAAAGTGAGGAAAAACAGCCATAACCCCTCCCCTCCATTGCTCCCCCTGGCAGAATTTTATTTTGGATCGGAACACAGCCCAAGGGTGCGGGTAGGGGGGTGCAAAGGGTGTTGCATCACCCCCTAGTGATCGAGAGTGGAACAGTGCAAACTATATTTTACTGATTGGTGTTATTTGATTTAGCAAGTAAGTTAAATATTACATTTAACATTTTTAAATAACTTTATATGTATGGGGAACTGAAGGGGATTATAATTTTGAGTGTAACTAAAGGAAAAATACAAGGCAGCATCAGGTCAAAGTCCAAGGCAATGATGTAAGCCTAGCTTCAAGCTAGCTAGCTAGCTAGCAAATGGCACAGAAAACAATATTTGACTTCTTTACTTCAAAAACTCAAGAGGTGACCAAAAGTACTTCCATAACCAAAACAGCAGCAGCTGGCTTTGAGGAAAATGTGTGTCTTGTAAACCGCCACAATGTTGGAAGAGTCATCCACCTCAACTACATATGGGTATGTTCAACGTACAGAGATGGGATGGTTAATAGATGCAATAGACATATAGCCAGTAGGTGTCACAATACACATGTGAAAAGTCTAGTGATCCGTTATGTTACAGCAGCGCAGATGCATTTGGTGGGTGACAGGAAGTAGGACTACATACATAAAGTGCTAGTTTACAATGGGAAGGAAGAATTTTGTGGGGTAACAGACAGGGAACAGCAGGATAACATTTCTGTGGTGAAAATGGTTGAACACTCTCCTAGGTCTTCACAATGTTTACACAGTTAAACTGTTTTAAATTTTTATTTGAAGTCCAGGGCACCCTTGCCATGTCTCTGGCTTCGGCTTGCACTGCTGTCATTTTGTTTCAAATGAATGACTTCAGGTCATTTCGTAGTTTGTGATATTCGCCAGTGTGACCACAGGAAACTCAAAGCACACGGGCACAGAGCTTCCTGGTAACTTCATCTTCATGCCTACTATGACCTGTAATACACCCCAGCTACACTTGAATGTGAACTGGTACGACCCAGCTACACCAGAGTGTGACATGGTATACCCCTCCTATCAGAAGTGGAAGACTCAAGTCACATGATCTGACCAATCAAAAAATGTAACGGGATAGGCAATATAATAATTATCGAAAGCAAACGGTTTTAAAATGTATCTTTGACAGACTGAAGGCAAATTCCCAAGACATTAGCCAGTTTTTGTCATACACAATTTGGAATGTGATAACCCTCAAAAACTCTCCTCTGAGGTTCCTTGGTTGCTCAATAGATTTTTCACTCTTTACTGACAGATAGCTGGGTACAGGTGACCCTACTCTCTCCACCTGGACCCTGTGAACAAAACATGGATTGTTCCACCGTTGATAAGTAGACAAAAAGAAACAGTGCAGAACAGTGGCAAACACTGACTATTTCAACAAGCTGCAATCACATTTCAGGCTGTGATACTACATTACTTGAGACATCTCTATAATGCAAGAAAAATAAAAGTAGGCCCCACCTACACCAGGCTGTGGCCATAGTGAGGTATAATGAAACATTTGTGTAAATATTAGCTTGTTTTACTACCTTTTATCACCCGTGATCTCTCCTCTGAGGTTCCTTGGTTGCTCCATTGAGTGGTCACTCTTCACTGACAGACAGCTGGGTACAGGTGACCCTGCTTTCTCCAAACGAGCCCTGTCAAAAACATGTATTTTTTCTCTCTTGATAAACAGACTAAATAAATGAACTGTCAAACACTTGAGTATCCCTTTATTACCACTACTTAAAAAAGAAAAGGTGATTCATGCACTTTTACCTCTTGCTGTGAGGGCTGGAGGTTCCAGCGCTGGTCTCTTGCTCCCCAGAGAGACTCATTTTACAGACAGTGCCCCCTGTCTCAGGAGTCTAGATTAGAACACGTCTCACCAGATCAGACCATGAGAGGGTTCTGACACAGTTCAGCAGACCTGTAAACACAGAAAAACAACTTACTGTGTAAACAGAGATAAACACACACACACCCACCACAGAGAGACTGACACACTCCTGTGTGTAAGAGTGTTACTGTATTGTGTGAGTGTGAAAGAGTATGTCGTTGTGTTGTGTGAGTGTTGTAAGTCTGTGTACTCCGTAACACATGGAGTCTGGTTCACTGCTCACTATTCCACACCAGCAGTGACAGAAACACTCACACCAAACAGTGGTGAGGTAACACTATTTTGTAAAAATGTATAAATTATTAAATCAATCGATAACCTGCCTACATTGTTAAGCCTGGAGTCAGGGTAACCCGGCCTCGGTTTAACTGAAATGAGCTAGCTTCCTCTGCCAGATCGCACCTCTTAATCCCCTCCCCGTCCCTCATCCTTCGCGTCTTCTACCGAAAACTCCCCGTCATCCACAAGTTCATCTCACATCGCAGTAAATAGGGTTAGCTTTCTTTTACTGTTTACAATTGCTAGCCAAGCAAATGTGCTGCTGCAAGAATAAGAAAGCAACTGAATTGTTTCTGTTGTCTCACAGACATACGATGCAATGGCCTAAAACTGTCAAAATATATCTTGCACATGTCTACTAGGCTACCTATTTAATCAATATACTAGCACAGACATACTGCGAAGCTGCGTCATTAACTTATGTTAATGTTAGCCAAGAAGGTCTCCCATCCTTAGTTAGACCAGGTAGCAGCTTGTTTTTGTCACTTTGTAGTTTTACCTGTACCAATTAGCTAGCTAGCTAAATGTTACACTGCCAAACTTGCTTACTTCACTTCATGCTCACCACATAATGCACTATGGCAACTGTAAATAGTTAAATGGTTCGGTATCTACTTACATAGTGTGTTTTTGCCATTTAATTTATGAGCCAGTTGTCTTTTGTGGACATGTGATTGTTCTGTGTGCCTTATTCTTTTTTCCAATCTGATGGAAACAGTAGTCTATGCTGTAACTTTCCAAAGGACACATACAGAATTTGACTGTCGTTACCCACTTGTTGCTATTGGTGAATATATGACCATAATCCCGTCAGTGACTATTTTATACGAGTGTATCATTCCCATTGGTAGAATGAAGCAGACACAATGTTAGAGACGGTTTATGGATTAAAAAATGACAGGATAGGACAAGGCAGATTTGGACCAAACAGAAGATGGTCCTGAATCTTCATGCTCCAGCAAGGGACAGCTATGTGGTAGGCTTTTCTGGTTATGAGTTAAAAAACAAAACAAACAAACAAAAAAAAAAACTAAATGAAATCTTTGTTAGTACAACCAAGTCTAAAAATGATTTTTGTTTGTTTTTCACACAAGATAAGGATCCAGATTTCATAATTTCCACAGACAGGCTTGCAAGAGATCAATATATAAGAAAGTGACCTATACAGCCACAACTAGAAGAGTATTTTTTATGCCTAGTGTGTGGTTTTGAACATGTCTGAACGTAATACAATAACGTGGTCGCTAATTTATTAAGTTTTGCAAAATATGGCTTTCAATTAATTACACAGACAAGAGCAATAAATAATTATTGTAGTCCTATTTAGACTATAATGAAACTACTATATCAGTACAGTACTACATCATTGATGGAATTGTAACCTTTCTAACAAAGTAATAATTGTAGCCAAATGATCAGAAGATCCTGGTGCAACGATGAGCAATAGCACGATGTAAAGATTGTAATTCTCTTTTTCTGCCTTCAGCATTTTCCTTCAGCGACTCGTTCTCTCACTTGCCTGAATTAATGGCTGCTTCACAGTCGCTGTTGATTATTATAGTAAATGAATAGACACTGGTCACGTTATTAAAATTACACACAAAAGATAAACAATATAAAGAACAGGAGTTCGCGTTTTATGAAGGATATCCTTGAGCTGTAAAGTCGATAGTAAATAGGTAGGTACTGACCTCGATTTCGTGTGCTATCCAGAAACGTAAAGGGACGGCTACACTAATACGTTTAAGAAAGCTTTGCAAACAGCGACTATTGAACTGACAGGAGATGTCGATAGAGCTATAGCTCTCAAACGAGTCTCGCACTCAACTTTCTGAGATGTTAGTCCTCATTTTAGTCCTTTTTCCTTACACCACCTCTGTTAAATGGTGTAATGGCGTTAACTTTCAGTTTCACTCCGAAAACAGACGCAGAGAAACTGCTTTTTCTCATCGTAGACAGACTTTGGATAAGGAACTACATTGACTTTTAAGTCAGTGTTGTATACCTCCCCTTCAACCTAATTATGCGCGAATAATTTCACCTGAAACTACATTCCCGTTGCAGGTAAATAATCCAAGTCTCGAATGACTTCCGTCTTCCAACTGTGTTATATTCTTTGACAATTCCCTTAGAACATATGGCTAACGGTATCTCTGTTTTGTACCACTGCATCAAGTTTAACGTTAGTGCTGATGATATTTAAATATCCAAAAACTCAGAATACATGTTTAGTATATCCTCGATACAACCACTTACTTAAGGAAGAATAATGTTACAGTAACAGTTGGCTTTCAAAGCGAAATATCCGCGCGAATTTCCATTCAAGTCAATGGAAGGCGATGTCAACTGTCAACGCTTCCGGGAGCAGATTTCTGGGCTGCGTTCCAATCCGAAATAAAATCCTCCCTTCACTTCTTCCTTCAAATCGAGTGAGCCCTCCAGTGACGTAGCAGGCGAGGGAGCCCTTCCCGAGTGAGGGGGAGCAATGGAGGGGAGGAGTTGTGGCTTTTCGAATTGGAATGACCCTCCCGGTTCTTCCTCACTTTGCGTTCCTGTGCAAGGACTGGATTGCCGCGCTAAAGACGGAGTTCTCTCTAGGCTGCGTTATGCAACTTAACCATTAAGATAGTTAGACAGTGAAGATGCATGTTAACTAGATATGCCTACATGTTAATTCCGCATGCCAAAATTCTTATATTTTCCATAACCATAAAATAATTTTAAATCTACTATTAATTGATGTGATGTTATTTTCAATAAAGTTGCCAAGCTGTTCCGACGTGTAGCCACTTATTTGTATGCACAATTTAATAATCAGATTAAATAATTATCACAATCATAACAATAGTTACAATACTGATTTGTGTAGCACCTTTTGAGCAGGGTGCATCCCAAAGTGATTTGCATAGACAAGTAAAGATAATTAATAATATCGGTAACGGTAAAATATGGTAAAACAGATCAGTAATCCAACTACTGATTAATAAGTGTGAAGTGTAACAGGGTGTAAAAGTACATATATGTAGAGACAGGTAAAATGATGAAGCAAAAAATAAATATCAATATCAGAAGAATTAACACAAAATTATGCTGCGAAACATATAGGCAATCATACCCATATGTTTAAATGGCGATTTAAAAACAATACGTGCTCAACAGAAGATTATTTTTCATGCTGTGTGGATGATTGAAGCCAAGGGTAGCATAATTGTTACATTTCAAGATTCAAAAAATGTAGGTTATTCTTAACAAAATTCATGGCTACGGCAGCTATGCCTCCACCAGTTTATGAGAGCTTATGGTTAAAACTTCATGGCCAAAACCTATGTGTTTTTTTGAACCAATTAACTTGATAAGCAGCTAATGAGTGTTGGACATTTCCTTTGAATCTGTAAGAATTAAATTACAACCACCAACAACATAGCATTTTAGCAAATAGATTGTATAATCAATCGGCAACAGAGTTCTTTAAACTTGGTAAACTTTGTTTTTAAATTTGCTAGTTCTTTGGTAGCAAGAGCATAATATTCAAATATAGTTTAACACATGGGCAAGCCAGCAAGCATCGCTGTGCATTCTGGGCAATATCAACGTTTGGAGGGATGATTTTTCTTGGCTCCGTTGGAGGGAGTGAAACCGAGGGCTTAAGCAAATGAAAATTTGCCCTTCCCTCAACAAATCTGGATTGGAATCTCCCTCACGGTGGCAGCCATCTTACATACGGGACTTTTTGGCGATTCCTGCCTTGATTGGAGGGAAGTGAGCAGGAAGAAGCCCGCATTTTTTCGGATTGGAACACAGCCAAGAAAAAGTATTGGAACGCACCTATTGCCCCGCTGTGGCACGTCAATGCAACTCATAGGAAATATGGCTCTTATTAAAACAATGTCATTCTTAAAGTATCAGTATTAAGAAAATGGGGTATGGTACCATTTTCAATGGCAGGGTATCGTAATACTTTTCTAGTATCGATATATTGTGCAACACCACCAGTTATAATACATTGAAAGTATATTTCTTCCTCACATGGATGATATGGATGTCCAATGACATTCATTGAATGAATGAATGAAATCAGGATATTTTTTTCACAGTAATGTGCGTCATTTGTTCAATAAAAATCTTGCCAAAAATGGCAACACTGAATCAATTGCTAAAATGGTGTAAAAACACCATTACACCCTGGGACATCATAAGGTAAACAAAGTAAGAAACTGATATCAGTCCAGAGAGTGAAAGTAATCTTTGTACTCAATCATTTTACTGACAGAGGAAGGAAAACTTCAAAGGAAGCTCTGCACTCAAATGCCATTTTACAAAAAAGGAGTGAGAAAAGGGAGTAAAGGATGGACCAAAATGGAATAAAATATCACAGTGAAAAACTTTCTCTAAAAATGCCTGTGTTTATCACTTTCCTGCTCCAAACCCTGTGCCAGCAACTATTCCACAATCTTTCCCTCTGTTAATGACTAACCTGAGCTAGATTGTCAAATATTTACTCAAGGACAGAATAATAAACACCCTTCATGAGAACAAACCCTTTTTGTTTGAGTTCAGTCAGCACCTGCGTGGGTGCAGGCGGCAGGCAGTTACACTGGGTTATGAATCAATATGTGAACAATGAAAATAATAAAAGCAACAGCAGAAGTGACAAAACACCAAAACCTACTAATATGTGTATTTTAGTGTTATCTTTTACAATAGCTTAGTTGTAGGGCTGTGAGGAGGAATAACATAGAGGAATACAGAGAACAGAGATGTTACCCCAGTAAGACACTAAATTCACAAACAGGTGAAACTTTGAAAAAGTTCATCCAAGGACTGCCTACTAAGTCAACAGAGCAATAAAGCAATAAACTGATTGTCATGAAATTGAAAGTAAACTTGCTCCCAACTGCCATTTCACAGACAAAGCAGCAAAGAAAAGGGAGTAAAAGAAGGACCAAAATGGAATAAAATATCACAGTAAGTACGATGGAATGTGATGGAGATTGGAGAGAAGCTAAAGAGGGGGGTGAGGAGGAATTGGGAATAAACAGGTGGGATTTCAGTGAGACACTTAATTCATGAACAGGTGAAACATCACCTCTAAAATGACAAGCCTAGTAAGGCTGAATCACATGCAGCAGTCACTGTCCATTCTTATGTGAAATGGCAGTTTAGTTCAAAAGAAGAGCTCATGTTCTGTACACATATGAATGAAAACAGAGTGAATCCATTTTATTTTAAATGGATGTTTTACACATTTTTGATGCTTTAGTTGAATTCATGTGGCAGTTTCGTCAAACCAATGCAAGCATTAAAGTGACTCTTTTAGTCAGTGTTTACGGTATCAGTTTATATTTGTCTCTCCATCCAATGCTATATTAATTTATCACCTCATTCGTAGTATTACAGGTTTCCTGGCAGGTTGCTTTTGCACAGGTTTTTAACAAATTGATGTTTAGCTATGGACTGTAAGAGTGTAATACAGAATTATAAAGGAGTAAAGGTGTGTTCATGCTACCTGGGCTTCACCTGTATGGTGGTTAGCGTTGAGGAGAGGGTTGGGGGTAGTTTTAGGATGAAGTTAGGCAACATTTTTCTTTCTCATGTTGCCCTATTATGTGGGTACCTCGGGTAAGAAAAGTTTGCATTGACTAGTCAGTGCATTAGTCAGGAAGAATTTGGTCCCACTTGTGTTGAGTTTTATGTGTCTTTAGTCCTCCTGGGAACACAGTCCAGGGAACCAAGTTTTATAATCCTGTATTTTTCTACTGTGTGTCAGCTCTCTGCTGTCCAGATAACATTTGCTTGAGGATCTGACATTTTGCAAGTTTGTCTTAGAGTTTCATCCCAACATTGTCCCAAAATTATCTTCATTACAGAGCCACAGTACTGTCCGTGTAATTTATAATTTATATAAATGTTATCTGCTGACATCTAATATTTGACAAATGCTTGGTTAATCATACTTTTAATGTCTGTTCAACAACAGCACATTCAAAATTGAATACACTGCAATATGTAAACTACAAACTCTATCAAAGGACCACTCACGAAGTCAACAGAGTGATAAACTGATTGTGCCCGATCAAATTTTACAAGTGAGAGTAATCTTTGCAAGGAAGTAAATGAAGGACCAGAATGGAATAGAATATCACAGTACTGTGGAGTGTGATGGGGATAACCTAAAGAGAAGCTAAATAGTGCTATGGGTAGAATGGCCACATTAAGACTCCCTGGTGCCCCTGGGTGGCAGTAACTTTGGTGCTCCTATCCACCTGCTTCTCAATTTTCATCAATATGGAAGTTACATAAAGTTACTTACATACATGTTTTACTGCATGCCTCATTGTTGAAAAATTAACATTGCTTGATATATTTTGTCATTTATTGTGTATCTGAGATCAATAATTGATTTGCTCTGCAGTTCATTTACTTGGCCTGATGATTACGTGTGAATTGGCAAAGCGTAGGCCTGTGTCTTGACGTCTGTGATTTATTATTCTTGGGCTCACCAGAGTTAATGAAAACATGGACAGCACTCCAAACGCTTTGATGATTCTATTGTTATCGTTATTTGAGATGTGGCGACTGAAACACATCCATACATTTCGATTAATGTAAGCCTTCATTATTTTGGAGTGTATTTTTCATGTCTGCTATGAGCTGAGATTCAGCATCCTTACCAGTGAATTTTCTGTTTTTAATAAAGGTAATGACATTGGTGAACAGACAATGCAACTGCTAGTGATGGTAAGGACAATACTTTTACATTGTGCCTGTTATCCAGAAATTATTTAATTTATTTCAAAATCTGTCCTAGTTGCAATATGGTAAAGGCTGAAAAAAATGTAATATCAAAGTCTGATCAAAGTCTGACACCCTTAAAATCCCTTTAAGTCAAAGTCTGAACCTGCACAGAGGGTCTTTTAATGAGAAACACCCTGATTTATATGAGTCTCCACCCCAAACACACAAGTATCCCAAACACAGGTTAAAGTACAAAGTCAGAACAGACACTAAAACAGAAAGTAACCCTTGCATTCTGACAACAATTCATAGATGGAGGAGTGCAAAGAAGGGAGTAAAAGAAGGACCAAGCTGGAATAGAATATCACAGTAAGTACTGTGGGGTGTGATGGGGATTTGAGAGAAGCTAAATAGAGCTCTGAGGAAGAATGGAAATATAGAAGGATAAAGGGAATAGAGATATAACCACAGTGAGATGCCTAAATCACAATTTTGTCTAGAATGGGCTGAGCAGGGCTCATTCAAAACAAAAATGGCTGCGCCACAAAAGCACTTTGGTGCAAGATGTTTATTTACAGAGCACAAACCCACAAAACTACCACAGCTACTGTCTGTCAAATATGCAAAATCTCCTCTCTCCTCCTTGAGGAATGGAACTGGGGCTCTTTTATATTCTAAGCCCCTCCCACAAGAACATGCCAACCATTACTTTAAAATATAATACATTTTGCCAGCAACTGTAATGGCCAAACACATTAATAAACATTCCACCATAATTAATAATCATCCTTTAACCAGTTAATTTCCAATGCATTTTCAAAATACAGGATCATTTTAGTTTCTCCAACAAAACCAATTAACGTTGGTTCAACTCAAAACCTGGCAGAACCACACATGTGCAACTTGAGACAGGCACTACTTATCCAGCCAGAGTTGCCATGGTTCAGTTTGGGTCCTTACGCTGGTAATTGCTGCCGAAAGCATTCGGCATTGGCGTCCAGGGTTGCGTTCCAGTCCAAAAAAATGCTTGCTTCTTCATGTTCACTTCCCTTCAATCAAGGGGGGAATCCCCAAAAAGTCCCGTATTAAAGATGGCCGCCACTGTGAGGGAGATTCCAATCCAGATTTGTTGAGGGAAGGGCGAATTTTCATTTGCTCAAGCCCTCGGTTTCACTCCCTCCAACGGAGCCAACAAAAATCATCCCTCCAAGCGGATATTGCCCATAATGCATGGCGATGCTTGCTCGCTTGCCCACGTGTTAAACTTGATTTGAATATTATGCTCTTGCTACCAAAGAATTAGCAAATTTAAAAAAGTTTACCAAGTTCAAAGACCTCCATTGCCAATTGATTATACAATCCATTCGCTAAAATGCTATGTTGTTGGTGGTTGTCGTTATTTAATTCTTACAGATTCAAAGGAAATGCCCAACACTCAATAGCCGCTTATCAAGTTAATTGGTAGTCCAAAAAATATACATTTTGGCCATGAGGTTTTAATCATAAGCTGGTGGAGGCATAGCTGCCGTAGCCATGCTTTTTGTTAAGAATAACCTACATTTTCTGAATCTTTAAATGTCACAGTCCAGGGAACACAAGTTTTATAATCCTGCGTTTTTCTACTGTGTGTCCCTCTGCTGTCCAGATATCATTTGCTTGAGGGCCTGATATTTCTAGTGTCTCAGGTGAAGGAAGTCAGCACCATGTCTGTGTCAGTTTGTCACTCTTTTGTTCAATTCAGCATGGTCTCCCCTGAAAAGAGTCCACCTTTGAGCCTGATAATTACAGCACTGCTATGGCTCTGTGCAGCTCTACTCACACAGTTACAGCACTGCTATGGCTCTGTGCAGCTCTACTCACACAGTTACAGCACTGCTATGGCTCTGTGTTACTCACACAGTTACAGCACTGCTATGGCTCTGTGCAGCTCTACTCACACAGTTACAGCACTGCTATGGCTCTGTGCTACTCACACAGTTACAGCACTGCTATGGCTCTGTTCTACTCACACAGTTACAGCACTGCTATGGCTCTGTGCAGCTCTACTCACACAGTTACAGCACTGCTATGGCTCTGTGCAGCTCTACTCACACAGTTACAGCACTGCTATGGCTCTGTGCAGCTCTACCCACAGTTACAGCACTGCTATGGCTCTGTTCTACTCACACAGTTACAGCACTGCTATGGTTCTGTGCAGCTCTACTCACACAGTTACAGCATTGCTGTGGCTCTGTGTTACTCACACAGTTACAGCACTGCTATGGCTCTGTTCTACTCACACAGTTACAGCACTGCTATGGCTCTGTGCACCTCTACTCACACAGTTACAGCACTGCTATGGGTCTGTGCAGCTCTACTCACAGTTACAGCACTGCTATGGCTCTGTGCAGCTCTACTCACACAGTTACAGCACTGCTATGGTTCTGTGCAGCTCTACTCACAGTTACAGCATTGCTGTGGCTCTGTGTTACTCACACAGTTACAGCACTGCTATGGCTCTGTGCAGCTCTACTCACACAGTTACAGCACTGCTATGGCTCTGTGCAGCTCTACTCACAGTTACAGCACTGCTATGGGTCTGTGTAGCTCTACTCACAGTTACAGCACTGCTATGGCTCTGTGCAGCTCTACTCACACAGTTACAGCACTGCTATGGCTCTGTGCAGCTCTACTCACAGTTACAGCACTGCTATGGGTCTGTGTAGCTCTACTCACAGTTACAGCACTGCTATGGCTCTGTGCAGCTCTACTCACACAGTTACAGCACTGCTATGGCTCTGTGCAGCTCTACTCACACAGTTACAGCACTGCTATGGCTCTGTGTTACTCACACAGTTACAGCACTGCTATGGCTCTGTGCAGCTCTACTCACACAGTTACAGCACTGCTATGGCTCTGTGCTACTCACACAGTTACAGCACTGCTATGGCTCTGTTCTACTCACACAGTTACAGCACTGCTATGGCTCTGTGCACCTCTACTCACATAGTTACAGCACTGCTATGTCTCTGTTCTACTCACACAGTTACAGCACTGCTATGGCTCTGTGCAGCTCTACTCACACAGTTACAGCATTGCTGTGGCTCTGTGTTACTCACACAGTTACAGCACTGCTATGGCTCTGTGCAGCTCTACTCACACAGTTACAGCACTGCTATGGCTCTGTGCAGCTCTACTCACACAGTTACAGCACTGCTATGGCTCTGTGCAGCTCTACCCACAGTTACAGCACTGCTATGGCTCTGTGCTAATCACACAGTTACAGCACTGCTGTGGCTCTGTGTTACTCACACAGTTACAGCACTGCTATGGCTCTGTGCAGCTCTACTCACACAGTTACAGCACTGCTATGGCTCTGTGCAGCTCTACCCACAGTTACAGCACTGCTATGGCTCTGTGCTAATCACACAGTTACAGCACTGCTGTGGCTCTGTGTTACTCACACAGTTACAGCACTGCTATGGCTCTGTGCATAGCTCTACTCACACAGTTACAGCACCACAGCACTGTCATTGTCAGTGTTCGAGTGAGAATTAGGGTTAATATAAGAGTGAGATTTACAATTAGGGTTAAAACTATGGCTAGAGTTTGGTAGGTTATTTTTGCAACAGAAAGAGGCTTTCTTTATAGCTTGTAAGTGGGATTAGCATACTGGCATTTTAGTTGATTTTTAATGAAATACTGTTCAATTAAAACAATATTGCTGTTCTTGAAGTGTATTTAAAATCAATGCACATATAAACCTCTGATATATATCTGATATATGTTGCCTGAAAGATGCCTGTTTAGGAAGCAGACGTGAGCCCTGTGACTGGGGGTTTGAGTCCCAGCTGCACCATTACCAGCTGACTGGCTGACATGGCTGACACAGGCAGTGCGTGATTAGTGGTGATTCTGTCATCATGCTCCAATGACACAGGCAGTGTGTGATTAGTGGTGATTCTGTCATCACACTCCTGTGACACAGGCAGTGTGTGATTAGTGGAGATTCTGTCATCATGCTCCAATGACACAGGCAGTGTGTGATTAGTGGAGATTCTGTCATCATGCTCCAATGACACAGGCAGTGTGTGATTAGTGGAGATTCTGTCATCATGCTCCTGTGATACAGGCAGTGTGTGATTAGTGGTGATTCTGTCATCATGCTCCAATGACACAGGCAGTGTGTGATTAGTGGTGCATTTGTAATCATGCTCCAGTGACACAGGCAGTGTGTGATTAGTGGAGATTCTGTCATCATGCTCCAATGACACAGGCAGTGTGTGATTAGTGGGGATCTGTCATCATGCTCCAATGACACAGGCAGTGTGTTATTAGTGGTGATTCTGTCATCATGCTCCAATGAAACAGGCAGTGTGTGATTAGTGGGGATTCTGTCATCATGCTCCAATGACACAGGCAGTGTGTGATTAGTGGAGATTCTGTCATCATAGTGGTGCATCTGTCATCATGCTCCAATGAAACAGGCAGTGTGTGATTAGTGGAGATTCTGTCATCATGCTCCAATGACACAGGCAGTGTGTGATTAGTGGAGATTCTGTCATCATAGTGGGGATTCTGTCATCATGCTCCAATGACACAGGCAGTGTGTGATTTGTGGGGATTCTGTCATCATGCTCCAATGACACAGGCAGTGTGTGATTAGTGGAGATTCTGTCATCATGCTCCTGTGACACAAGCAGTGTGTGATTAGTGGGGATTCTGTCATCATGCTCCTGTGACACAGGCAGTGTGTGATTAGTGGAGATTCTGTCATCATGCTCCTGTGACACAGGCAGTGTGTGATTAGTGGAGATTCTGTCATCATGCTCCAATGACACAGGCAGTGTGTTATTAGTGGTGATTCTGTCATCATGCTCCAATGACCCAGGCAGTGTGTGATTAGTGGTGCATTTGTAATCATGCTCCAGTGACACAGGCAGTGTGTGATTAGTGGAGATTCTGTCATCATGCTCCAATGACACAGGCAGTGTGTGATTAGTGGTGCATCTGTCATCATGCTCCAATGAAACAGGCAGTGTGTGATTAGTGGAGATTCTGTCATCATGCTCCAATGACACAGGCAGTGTGTAATTAGTGGAGATTCTGTCATCATAGTGGGGATTCTGTCATCATGCTCCAATGAAACAGGCAGTGTGTGATTTGTGGGGATTCTGTCATCATGCTCCAATGACACAGGCAGTGTGTGATTAGTGGAGATTCTGTCATCATGCTCCTGTGACACAGGCAGTGTGTCATTAGTGGGGATCTGTCATCATGCTCCAATGACACAGGCAGTGTGTTATTAGTGGTGATTCTGTCATCATGCTCCAATGACCCAGGCAGTGTGTGATTAGTGGTGCATTTGTAATCATGCTCCAGTGACACAGGCAGTGTGTGATTAGCTTTGCATCTTTCATCATAGATGACAGTGTATGGATATGCCCCATTCTGGCGCATTCACCACAGGAAGTGGTCAGCAAACTTTTCTATGACGCAGGTCCAGGCCCCAGACCAGTTTTAATTCATTGCAGTGTGTGTAAGCTTTCAATATTACCCCACTTTCTTTGAGCGAGTTTCTGCAGTTTTTTTTCTGGAGGGCCATTTTTGTATGGATACACCCAATTCAGGCACCTTTTACCACAGGAAGTGGCCAGCAAACTTTTCTATGATGAAGGTCCGGGTCCAGGGTGAGTGTTATTTTAACACATTGTGTTTAAGCTTTCAATATCACCCCACTTTCATTGAGCAAGTTTCTACATTTTTCTTTCTGGAGGGCCATTTTTGTATGGATACGCCCCATTCTGGCGCATTCACCACAGGAAGTGGTCAGCAAACTTTTCTATGACGCAGGTCTGGGTCCAGGGTGAGTGTTATTTTATAGCAGTGTGTTTAAGCTTTTAATATTACCCCACTTTCATCGAGCGAGTTTCTACAGTTTTTTTCTGGAGGGCTATTTTTGTATGGATACACCCTTTCTGGCACCATTCACCACAGGAAGTGGCTGGCAAATTTTTCTTTGAGTGTTATTTTATAGCAGTGTGTGTAAGCTTTCTACACCCCATTCTGGTACCCTTCGCCACATTTAATTGCTTGAAAACTTTTCCACGACAGATGTCTGGACTCATATTTCTCGTGATTTACAATTTAGATAGTCAATTTATTCAGTTTTACTTCACTTTCATCATGGTAGTTTGTGATACAAAACACTGTGAGGTCTCATTTTTACTGCATAAGGAAGACATGTAATCATTTTTAATCAAATCTGTCTACAATATATGCCTTACGGTATTTAATTATGCATTTTGTGTAAATGTTTACAATGTTTACATATTGGCATCCATTTTGTTTCAATCTGCTGTAAAAAATAAGAATTGTACCGTATACATTGGAACTTTTATTTTGACATTTTCCCTGTCTCCGAAACCGGAAGTTATTTTGTAAAATTCGCTGGCTTCACGGAACTATATTTTTCGAGGGAGTAAATTTTACGGATTGGATTTGAAGCCCAGGAATTAGAGGAAGAAATAATAATAATAATAATAGTAACGACTCCGTTTTGCTGGTGAATCGACACGAACAACTCACTTAGAAGAGTTATGTAAGAACAACGATTCAGGTTGTATTTTAGCCACTGCTGAGGAGAGACGGGTAAGTACAAGAGCAGAAGTTCGTGTTTTTCAAAAAGTAACAACCGGAAACTACCACGAAATTGTGTAATATGTTTGAAGAGTAAAATAATTCAGTCAGATGTGAGACTGACAAAACGTTGCATGTTTATTATCCACGTACAGTATTTTTAATGTCAGTTTTATTTAAGTCTGTCTAATTGAACGAATTGTATATTAAAGTCTCAACATTTAAAACCTTTCCTTTTTTACTTTCGCTTTCACTTTTACTGATGAAAACAATTCGAATATAACATGTTAGAAATTCTGTGTCCATTTTCTATGTTTGACGTTGACTTGTAATAAGCATAGCTTAACTTGTGTATTTGTAACACAAACCGAACGATGATTATAATTTAAATACTTGTAAATGTTTACTACTATTGCCTAATTACAAGTTCAAAAGAATGCAGACAAGGAAATAACATAATAATAAACACAATTTTATGACGGTATTATATTACTTGCTATTGCATATATGCTAAAATGCAACATATTGAATAGGTACATTGTGAAGGTACACAGATTAATAAAATTTTTGGGCTTGGTCTTTAAGTTGTCTTTTAAGTTGCCCTGCAGTTAAAATTAATTGTGCTTCATATTACATTTACCTAATTATCCTATCATTGCTTCAAAATTAGAAAACTGTCAGCATTTTCCCATGTTGTTTCTACTGCATTTTGCTACGATCATGTTTGTATGTTCCTCAACACCATGTATATTGCAGGGTTAGTCCTCAAAACTGAATATTTTGCATTGCTTTTCCTGTTATGAATTGTGGGGTTTCTGTTTGTTTACTAAGCAAGTTGTTATTTTGTGTGTTTACAGGTTTTCTGATCTGTCTCTGAAACCTCTCGTGGTTTAATCTGGTCACACATGTTCCAAGACACCTGAAATTGGGGGTGCTCTCTCTAAAATGAGTCTCTCTGGGGAGCCAGAGACCAGCACTGGAACCTCAAGACCTGACAGCAAGAGGTAAAATGCATGTATCACATATTTCATAATAAATTGTAAACAAATATATCTGCAGTATTTTATTCATTTCCACCAATTTTTGGGATTATGTTGAAATGAAATGTATTACTGACATGTGCAGTAGTGATAACAAATATCTGCAGATGAAATACAATAATGAGATTAAAAGGAAAATCTTCATATTTTCTTACCTGAATACCTACTGGTGAGGCACCTTCAGCTTATTAGTTACTTTCAAGATCATTCTCCAAATCACGTTTCATATAAATGTGCAATGTCTGTTTTCTCAAATAGGACCCAGCAGGGACAACCAGAGCCATCTGTACACAGCTGTGTATTAATGAAGAATGACAACTCAGAGAAAAAGCAAACCAATGTCAAAGGAGAATTCACAGGTGATCCAAGGCAAGTCAACAGGTTCATATATACACTGCACTATCATTATAATATATATATATATATATATATATATATTATATAGTCACTGATCACATCCAGGTGTAGATGCACTTTTATGTTCTTGCTGTGTGCTGTCTCTTAGAGCTATAATAAGAGGATGAGGTTAACTGGAAGCTCTGTCTCCATGTGCTGAGAGTTACAGCTGTAGTAGAAGGATGAGGTTAACTGGAAGCTCTGTCTCCATGTCCTATGAGTTAGAGCTGCAGGAAGAGGATGAGGTTAACTGGAAGCTCTGTTTCCATGTCCTATGAGTTAGAGCTGCAGTAAGAGGATGAGGTTAACTGGAAGCTCTGTCTCCATATGCTGTGAGATAGAGCTGCAGGAAGAGGATGAGGTTAACTGGAAGCTCTGTCTCCATGTGCTGAGAGTTAGAGCTGCAGGAAGAGGATGAGGTTAACTGGAAGCTCTGTCTCCATGTGCTGTGAGTTAGAGCTGCAGTGAGAGGATGAGGTTAACTGGAAGCTCTGTCTCCATGTGCTGTGAGTTAGAGCTGCAGTAAGAGGATGAGTTTAACTGGAAGCTCTGTCTCCATGTGCTGTGAATTGGAGCACCAATAAAAGGACAACGTTACATGTAAGCTCTGTGACTATGTACTGTCGGCTTGGTGTTGGATCATCCAAAGAGCCTTAAGGAAATGTAATTCCTTCAACTAACCTGGCTTCTCCAAAATTTTCCAATGAAAATGTCTTACCCACAATTAAGTTCATTGTGTAAGACTTACTTAACCATGTTTTGCATGCAGAGAACAGCCTTGGTTTAAGTGTACAGACAGCTGGAGGCACCTTGAACTCAATGGCTGTTTTCACCTTCTGTAGTACAACTATGCAATTTCTATGTTTTCTCAAAGGAATCAGCCTGAAATAGAAGGGTCACCTGCACCCAGCTGTCTGTCAATGAAGAGTGATAACTCAATGATTGAACCAATCGTTTTCAGTGGAAGATTTACAGGTGATCCACGGTAAGTGATCAGCTACATATATTCACCTCATTATGATTATGTAGAACTGTTGTTGGCCACGTACAGGTTAAGGTGGGGTATACCGTGTGAAATTCAGGTGTAGGTAGAGAGCATTATATTGCTTTCAGGTGTATATGGGTAGTCTGAACCTCATCACAGAATGATCAGAGGCAACTGATCCAGTAATCAAACTGCTCCCTCAATTTTGCAGGAAGAAATTATAAGCTGCAACTAACCTGGCTTCTCCAAAATTAAGTTCATTGCGTAAGACTTACTTAACCGTGTTTTGCATGTTGAGGACAGCCTTGGTTAAAGTAAGCAGACAGCTGGAGCAGTGTTGATTTTATCGACAAAAACTGATGAAAAACATTCGTCAACTAACTTTTTTACGTTACAAAACTGAGACGATAACTACATAAAAAATTCAGCTTTGAAAATAAAAGCTGTGACGAAATATATTACCATTTTCAGTAACAAATAATAATGAGACGATGATGTCAGAGACAGATGAATGGACAGGCAATTTAACTACCAAATGCATATATTTTTTCATCCAATTATGTGCATGCACTCAGTTTGCGGGATGTGCTCAGCCATGTATTCCATGTTTATGATTGGTTGATACTTACTGGCAGTGCTGCCCCACCAATATCCCCCCTTCTCTGGTCATCAAACATTAAGCATTTTAACTAATGTTAAATTGCCAACTCAAATCATGGGTACTCTCAACATACTGCAAACAATATAAGTGCGAAATCGGTGGGAAAAATATGATAAGGTAAGTTAGACTTCTATCAAAAAAATCTACTTAAAGGCCTTACTTTGATAGCTAGAAGCAGACAGCTATCTTTTCTTGTTAACTTGACTTGTTAACATTAATTGTGCATACTGATAGGTTAGTTATCTGGGTGCAAGATGAATGTAAACATTACATCAAAAACAAAGTCAATATTCCTTCACAAATCTAGGTAGTGGGACAGCTCCTTAGTTCGGGTAGCCCCTTACGACCCCACTGTAGACAGCATAGTTAGATCTGAGGAGGGGCTACTCTCACCCTTGCCATTCAGTATTAGCAATTTAGAATGCTTATAACTAGGATTTGCAATAATATAGATAATGCTTGATGAAATCTCTGTAATGATTTAATTTAAAAAATGCAAATTGACTATAATGAGACAAAAATGATTTTGACTAAAATTTGACTAAAACTAGTGTAGTTTTCATTGACTAAAAGTAGACTAAAACGAATAATGATCAAATGACTAACATTCAACAAAACAAATATATATTTTAGTCAAAAGACTAAATCAGAATCACCTGCCAATATTAACATTGAGCTGGATGCACCTTGAACTTAGTGGCTGTTTTCACCTTCTGTAGCACAACTACACAATTTCTATGTTTTCTCAAAGGAATCAACCAGAAATAGAAGGGTCACCTGTACCCAGCTGTCTGTCAATGAAGAGTGAAAACTCAATGATTGAACCAATCGTTTTCAGTGGAAGATTTACAGGTGATCCAAGGTAAGTGAATAGGTCACTGTACACGTTGATTTATGTAGAAGTATCACGACCAACATTCAGGTGGAGGTGGGGTATACCGTGTCACATTCAGGTGTACATGACGTGTAGCACTGTTCATAGCAGACATAAAGAAAATGATAATCAGAAGATTGGTGCCCATGTGCTGTTAGAGCTTTAGTGATTGGATGTGGTTAACTGGAAGCTCTGTCTCCATGTGCAGTGAGTTAGAGCTGCAGTAAGAGGATGAGGTTAACTGGAAGCTCTGTGTCCATGTGCAGTGAGTTAGAGCTGCAGTAAGAGGATGAGGTTAACTGGAAGCTCTGTCTCCATGTGCTGTGAGTTAGAGCTGCAGTAAGAGGATGAGGTTAACTGGAAGCTCTGTCTCCATGTGCTGTGAGTTAGAGCTGCAGTAAGAGGATGAGGTTAACTGGAAGCTCTATCTCCATGAGCTGTGAGTTAGAGCTGCAGTAAGAGGATGAGGTTAACTGGAAGCTCTGTCTCCATGTACTGTGAGATAGAGCTGCAGTAAGAGGATGAGGTTAACTGGAAGCTCTGTCTCCATGTGCTGTGAGTTAGAGCTGCAGTAAGAGGATGAGGTTAACTGGAAGCTCTGTCTCCATGTGCTGTGAGTTAGAGCTGCAGTAAGAGGATGAGGTTAACTGGAAGCTCTGTCTCCATGTGCTGTGAGTTAGAGCTGCAGTAAGAGGATGAGGTTAACTGGAAGCTCTGTCTCCATGTGCTGTGAGTTAGAGCTGCAGTAAGAGGATGAGGTTAACTGGAAGCTCTGTCTCCATGTGCTGTGAGTTAGAGCTGCATTAAGAAGATGAGGTTAACTGGAAGCTTTATCTCCATGTGCTGTGAGTTGGAGCTGCAATAAGAGGATGAGGTTAACTGGAAGATCTAGTAGCACAGGTCATGCACTGCACCACATATCTTCCAACAGCTGTTGTAGTTTGCCAGTTTCAAAGCAGAAATTAAGTACTTTTTTTACTTCAAAATACCACTCATTTTTGAATGCTAAATGCAAAGCTAATACAAGATAATCTTTTTCTCTGTCAGTCACCATTTTATTCCCACATTTTCTTGCCTTGTTGTGGTTGACTTTTTCACTCGAAAACAGAAAAATTGTTTGAGAGTTCTCTTGGAACTACTCTGAGATCATCAATAAGAAGTTGGTGTGCATCAAGGTTCAATTAGGCCATTCTCACCTGTCCAAATGAACTAAATGAAGGGAGTGAATGCTCCAAGGTTTTATTTAACTGAACTAAACTCTGCAGATGTGAAAGCACGCCTGTTAAACTGTGTGACAGTAGCTACGTTGTTGGGGAAATGGTGTGAGTGTGTTGTGGCAGAAGGCACAAGAAGACTAGTTGTGACTAGCTAACCAGAAAGAAACTGCAACTGCAATATTTACCAAATGAGCACACATGAATTTTCCACCAATATATTGTAATATATTTGATTTTGTAGCACATCAGCATCATCATATTGCTGCCTATTAATGTGTTTTATTGCTTGATCTTATGAAGGTGACAAAGTTATTATTTTCTGATTTTTTTTTAAATCAGTATGATTTAATCAAATATGATTTAATAAGATGGCAATGTTTTTTTGCCAATGACCAAACACTGATGCATGGTCAGTGCCACACAGGCTCATACACTGTTTATGCGTCCCTATATATATGGGAAAGAAAACACTCACTTCCGACTAGGCTAAGGCAATATCTATTTTTTTACTAATTTCATACCTTACAGACCTGACATTGGGGTATACAGTATTTTTAAATTTTTTTCAAAACCAAGTCTTTTCCAGTGGACTAAGGAAGACTGTTGATAGCTGTGTGTATATATATTAAAATCTGTTGTTATGCAAAATTTTGATTTCCTCCATGCAGTTATGCCCCTTGCTAAAGGTTTTTACAATTTCTTTCTTTTCTACATGCCAGAGGTAATTTGGACTGATGAAATTGCAGGTGTGTCTAACAGATTTATGATGAGTCCATGGTAGTGTACAGCTCACATACAAATTTCTGGCAGTCCTCGTCCCTTTTTGCAGGCAGTCCATGTTCTTCTAATCTGCTTCATTGTTCAGTATCCACTGTTTGTCTTGTCAGCCCTGCCTCTTTCAGCTGTGTTCTGCAGGTGTGAATGGACATTTTCATGTCATGATAGCATTTTTAAAGCTTGCCAAGAATAATATTTTATTATGTCATTGTTTGTCTCTCAGGCAAATGTCATGTAATCATGGGTGAATGAATTACAATGATGGTTTGTTACCTAGGTATTGAAAGACTGATCTGAAAAAAGAAAATTTTTATATTTAATAGTGTATATTTTAATTTTTTTGTAAACATGTTTTGTAAAGTAAGCATAGACTCACTAACCTTTTTGAAATGCTGCTTTTGTGGCAAGAGTTGTTATTTACGATACATTCCCTTGAATAGTTTTCCAGGTTCACAGCAAAAATTAACCACTTTGTTGGATGGTATTGAAAACCACATTGCCAACATTCCTAAATACCCTGATTTACTTCTGTAATACCACCCAATCCCACTTCAAACTCATTTCCAACTTGCTGTGGACCACTGTATGGAATGCACTTTAATTTCAAATCATACTTCTGAGTCTCCTTGTTGTGTGTTCAGAGTAGCTAAAAATATGTTGTGTGTTTGTAATGACCGATGGAAAACAGCTCATGAATGAGTTTGAAAATATCAAATGATATAATAATTCCTGTACTGTATTAGCAGAGTCATATAAATTGCATTGACTGCGAATGGAAACAATAAACTGTGTGGTTGTGTTGTAGCATTAGCTTGCTTGGTTCTGCCAGTTTACCTGTTCATAAATGGAAGCTAATTTTGTGCTGTGGTTATAATGGAGTTCATTGGAACTGTCCTTGGCCGGGGGGTGGGGGGGGGGGTGGTTATTATCATTCTGTCAGGTATGGTTTCAAGTGGATGGGAGGACTAGAATGCTGGGTAATTTCCATGTAGATGGGCAATTGGTGGTCTGGAGAGGGGAGCTACTGTGTGGTGTGTAAAAAAAAAAAAAAAAAAAAAACCTGCCACTTTTCTGTTTTTTTGCCTCCTATATGAAGCAGATGGGAGAACAAGCTAATCTGCCATTCAGGATTTCTGTCATTGCTTCTGGTGTTGTGTTGGCTTAGGCTACGTTCCACAATATCTTGTGTAGCATAAACAACAACACTGTTGTTCCCAATGATTGCTTGTCGGGTTCTTATCTAATGAGATTACAGTATAATGTCAATAAGACCAGAAATATTTCTGTGGCCTTTGCTCTTGCTGTATAAATAGAATGGTTAAATATTTCCTTAGGCAGCTTATGGAACACTGTGCTTCTGCAGGTTCAAAGAATAAGCACAAAACAAGAGTTTGAGCTTGACCAATGTAATTCGATCACCATTGTTGGATTGTTGTGGGAGTGAATGAAGCATTGTGCAGAATTGCTGATGTTGTTGCTGTCCTTGGTGGAAACACAGCATAATAATGTATGTGACTCAGGTTTTCTGTGGCTGATTCACATTTTTAGTTTATGAAACTGCTTGATTTAGAATGCTCAGCCTGGGGAAGTTGAAGAAGTTCAATTCTTGGCTTTTCAGTTCAACCTGATATTTGTTTGAAAATTCATTGTGGATTCAAGCAAGCTAAATACAGATTCATGCCACTTCCTAATGTAGTTTAATGGTAGTTACTAAAACAGTTTCATGTCAGTTACTAATACAGTGCTACAGTGAAGCACATGCATGTGTTCAGTTTGTCAATGTGGCCCATGTAGAAACCACCCAAAACACAAAGGACAGGGAAACACACTCCTATCAAGGGTTTTGTCATCATTTGCTTCTGCTAGCTGATTTATAATTCTTCACCAACCTCATTCCAGGGTCCAGGGGTCAGCAGAGTCCAGCTGTCTGGAAGAAAAGGGTCCAGAGAAGAGAGAGCAGTGCATGGATTTAATCCTCACAAAAAAGGTAAAATATCTCTTTAAATTAACTGTATATTAATCAGCAAATCATATATATTTATACATTCTACACATAGCTGCAGTTTGCTTCCAGTGATTTTTTTTTTACATACTGTTTAACATTAAAATGGGTAAAAGTACCCTAGGCCTGCTGTTTTCATGTCAGAAAGACAGTCCTCTCCTTAAGAATTGTTGATAACGTTTATTCCAGCATGTTGTCCTCCCAAAGTGTGGCTCACACCATGATTCTGAGTATTCGCTGGATTCTGTATTTTGTCCTAGTAAATAATTCTATAACATACTATAATTTGACTAAAAACCAGGATTAGTTTTTGAATTGGTAGTATATTAAACATGGTCACAATTTTCCACCCAGTAACTCATGCGGACAATGAAGTAGAAGTACTGTACATCTAGCCAGGTGACTGGCTAACCATGACTCACAGCCTAAAGAGTTGGGTAGCTTCAACGACTGTAAAAATGGAGTGAGCTGGATGTCAAGGCCCAACACAGTGTCCATGGAACCAGAGCAGTTTTTTCAAGAAGTGAAGCTTCTCTTGTGAGAATCCAGTAGGAATCGAAGACTGTCTGAGCCCTTTGCGGATCCCAGCAGGCCAGCAAGATAGACTTGATATTGTCTTGACTGTCTGTGAATTCTGGATTGCAGAAGCCTTTTGGTGGTTTGCAAATATCAGCTTGAACCTCAATATCATTGTGCAACAAAAGCATTTGAGAACTCAGTCATTGATTTCAGTATCTTAATTTCACTAGGCCGATGTTCTTGGAGTGAGTCCCATAATTCCATTTTTATCATGGACTAGTGACTTTTAATTTTAAAGCAGACAAGATAGAAGTCAGATGCATTTTGCTGTGGGGTCATAGCGTCATTAAATTTGTTTTGGTTTGGGATGGTAAAAATCTCCTGCCATATTTGACTTTTCTGGTTTGGAACCTTGCATATTATAAAAATAGTAAAATTGCAAAGTGATGGTTGAATTGCAATTAAGTAATGAGATGACAGACTTCAGAGAGCGTAGAGCTAGGTGTGAATCGCGTCCATGAGGTCACGGGAATTCCTGGCCAATCTTCTTTGGAATGCATTTTTTCTTAACTGTTCATTGGGCGGTGTGCAAAGGTGGCTTTGAATCTTGGATGCCGATTCTGTTTTGTCATGTAAAGATGTGTTATGTCAGTCACTCTAATGCAACATACCTCTGCGTGTGTTTATTTCTGTCACACTGATACAGCACACCTCTTCCTGTGTTTATTTCAGTCACTCCAGCGCACTCTAATGAAGTTGAAGAAGGATGAACTGAAACTGTTTCAGAGCCATCTGTGCCATGATTACCCAGAATGCACTGAGAGACAACAGGAGGAACTTGATGCTCTGTACATAGTTGAGAAGATGCTGGAGACCTGTGGCAGTGAGAAGTCTTTGAAGATCACACTCCACATCCTGAGGAACATGAAGCAGAAGGATCTCACTGACTCACTAGAGAGAGATCAGCAACAGAGTAAGAGTTTTCTCTCATTGCTACTGTTTCCTTTCCATAGTAATGCTGAATTACTATGCTGTAATTACTCTGCACACATGCTTAAATTAGCCAGGTTGTTGTACTATACTCTCGAAGTGAAAGTTCCCCATATCACGTAATTGTAAACAGTGTTTACATGGATCTGCCAAATGTCTGTGCTCTTTTTTTTTTTTTTTTTTTTTTTCAAATGACCTGCTGTTTGACTGAACTTGAGTAGGAAATGTGGAAAACTGATAGTATGCATATTGTGTACTTCCTGATTGCTCAATGAAAATGTTTGTGTGTTAATCAAATTATTTTAAAATATTTTAAATTTAGTTTTCATGTTTCCTTTTTGTAGATAACCATGTAATACGGTTGTTTGGTTGTTTCTTGATTCCTCAAGGCAAGGTTGTATTTTAATCAACTTTTTAAATTTATTTTTTAATTTCTCATACTTCCTCTTTGAAGATGATCACATGATAAGAGCTCAACAGACACTGAAAACTGATCTGAAGAAGAAGTCTGAATGCATATTTGAAGGTTTGGCACAGCAGGGCCACCCAACCCTCCTCAATGAGATCTATACAGAGCTCTACATCACAGAGGGGGGAAGTGGGGGGGTCAATAATGAACATGAGGTCAAACAGATTGAGACAGCATCCAAGAGACAAACCACACAGGAGACTGCAATCCTCTGCAATGACATCTTTAAACCTTTACCTGGACAAGAGAAACACATCAGAACTGTGCTTACAAAGGGCATCGCTGGCATTGGGAAAACTGTCTCTGTGCAGAAGTTCATTCTGGACTGGGCAGAAGGAAAAGCCAATCAGGACATTCATTTCATCTTCACTCTTCCTTTCCGAGATCTGAATTTGAAGAAGGAGGGAGAGTTCAGTCTGATGCAACTTCTCCAGCACTACTCTCCACAACTGAAACACATTAAAAATATTAAATGTGATAGAGACAAAGTTTTGTTCATCTTTGATGGGCTGGATGAGTGTCGACTTCCTCTAGATTTCCAGAACAATGAGATCTGCTGTGATGTAACACAGACAGTATCAGTGGATGTGCTGCTGACCAACCTCATTAAGGGGAATCTGCTTCCCTCTGCTCTCCTCTGGATCACCTCCCGACCAGCAGCAGCCAATCAGATCCCTCCTGAGTGCGTCCACCAGGTGACAGAGATACGAGGGTTCAATGACCCACAGAAGGAGGAGTACTTCAGGAAGAGAATCAGTGATCAGAACCTGGCCAGCAGAATTATCTCACACATAAAGTCATCCAGGAGTCTCTACATCATGTGTCACATTCCAGTCTTCTGCTGGATTTCTGCTGCAGTTCTGGAGACAATTGTTCATAAAGGAGATGACAAAAAACTGCCCAAAACTCTGACTGAAATGTACACACACTTCCTGCTCATTCAGACCAATGTGAAGAATCAGAAGTATCTTGGCACCAATGAGATGAATCTAATGTTCTCAGCATCAGATGCAGAAATGATCCTGAAACTGGGGAAGCTGGCTTTTCTACAGCTGGAAAAGGGCAATCTGATATTCTATGAAGAGGACCTGAGTGAGAGTGGCATTGATGTCAATGAAGCTTCAGTGTACTCTGGGGTGTGCACAGAAATCTTTAAAGAGGAGTCTGGGCTGTATCAGGGGAAAGTCTATTCCTTTGTGCATCTGAGCATTCAGGAGTATCTGGCTGCCTTGTTTGTGTTTCATTCATGTGTAAATGAGAACAGAAATGCTCTCAGACCAGAAGAATCAAGACCTGAAAGTGACAGAATGCAGCTGTCTGAGTTACACAGGAGTGCAGTGGATCAGGCCTTACAGAGTAAGAATGGACACCTGGACCTTTTCCTCCGATTCCTTCTGGGCCTCTCACTGGACTCCACTCAGAGACTCTTTGGAGGACTACTGACACAGACAGGGGGCAGATCACGCAAACGCTCCTATAGAAGATTATTTGAACCTCAAGAAAGCATATCAGAGAGCTGTCAGAAAACAGTCCAGTACATTAAGCAGAAGATAAGAGAAGAGTCTTCAGCAGAGAGGACCATCAATCTGTTCCACTGTCTGAATGAACTGAATGACAGCTCTCTAGTGGAGGAGATCCAGACTTCCCTGAGATCAGGAAGACTTTCTGATAAAGAGCTGGAACCACACCAATGCTCAGCTCTGGCCTTTGTGTTACTGATGTCAGAGGAGGTCCTGGATGAGTTTGACTTGAGGACATACAACACATCAGCAGCAGGTCAGCAGAGACTGTTACCAGTAGTGAGGAACTGCAGGAAGGCCATGTGAGTACTGTCTTTCATAATGCAGATGATTGGCACTGATATTTACATTAGTATTGTATATGTCCATGTAAAATGTTTTTCCAACACAAAAGTATTTATTAGTAAAAAAGGTCTTTTGAGCCAGGACCCCAGTTTTGTGGTTTTGCTTTAAATATCACAAGGATGTCATAGGTACGAAATATTAACAAACAGGGGTGTGTTTCCCAAGCAACAACAGTGGTGATGAATAACAACCATAGATGGATCATTAGAAAACTTGCTTCCTATTCGCAACTATTCCCCAAAACCATAGTCAGTACGTCGCAAATGGGAAGAATGGTTGTACGAACCACAGTAGTTTGAACTACGTTGTTAATGGCACGATTCAGCATTTGGAGTATTACTGCAACCTGTACCAAAACTCAGGTAGCATCAAACAAAGACAAAGATGATCACTAAATGTTTTAATCATATCATGTTGCAACCAATTTATGCATGTTGATTTAGGGTAAAACATCTGGGGCTCTATTTTCACATTCATAGGTCATAAGTCATAAATCAGTCATTGCCCGATTTGCGCAACACTCAATGGGGGGGGCAAAACCTATTTTCATTGACTCAAGTCCAAAGCGATACTTCAAATTGAGCGAGTACAGTCCATGGTTCTACCCGCAATAGGAGGTCCTTCACATGGCGCAATCTGGAATGGGTAGAGTAATGTGTTAATATCAATTAGAAGGCTTGGTATGGTGTTGCATGTTTCAGCCAATCGTAGTGAGTGTTACATGCAATAAAATCACGTGCACCCAGCACTCGCAAGAGAAAATGAATGAGCTAAGACAGAGAAACATGTGCTTCATGCCAGAGGAGATGGACATACTGATTCGTGTCCAGATGGACAAGATGGCTGGGTTTTAACGGTTTATTGAGCCTGGCACAAAACAACCAGCAAGTAACAGCTGGTAAAACTGAAAGTTACTTGTCTCCTTGATCCTGTGACACTCACCACCGGTAGAATGCGAAGGGGCAGAGCACACATGTCCAGTTTTTAAATATATGATTTATATATGTGGTGATCATATAGGTGTGTGTGTGTGTGTGTGTGTGTGTGTGTGTGTACACACACACACACACACACACATACACACTCCGTGATACAATTGATACAGTGATAAAATTGACAGTTACTTGAGCAAGAAGGCAAAGCTTTCCTCAAACTTGCAAGACATCAGAGCTATCCGGCCTTTGAAAGGTGGCCAGCAAAACCGAGGAAGGGTGAGATCATCTGATCTCCCCGTCCTGTAAGTGCAGTGAGCTAGCATTGCCAGAGGGAGCTGCATGCACTCTGGCGTCCAGTGGACTCCCTGAACAGCCGTCTCTGCTGGATAGACAGCAGAATGGAGGTGAGGCAGGCTCCACTCAGCAACAGCATGGAAACTGCAGGGAAGCAGCTGTCCTTTCCAGCTCATTATCGGTGCCATAACCATGACAACCTCCCTTCAGACCATCGCTCCAAGGACTTCCTCCCATTGGACCTCAGCCATAAAAAAATGCAGACTCATTCATTCTTACGGTTCAAGGATACCCTGAATTGTACAATATCAAATTAAAGTCATACTGTAACACTGACAGAAAAGAGCATGTGCTGAGAGTTGTGTATTTTATTGTTTGAATAGTTATGACCTATAAAATGTTGGCTATCCTATCTAACTAACTAGTGCTAGCTAACTTGCTTGTTTTGGTCAGTTACTGTCATGGGGTCTTACCTTGGCTAGCTAGCTAAATATATTGATAATTATTTGACAGTCATCTATATTTATTGTCCTTATGTAATAATGTATCACTAGCGAGTTACATGTCTGCTGCAAAATGGTCCCAATCAGCGATCACCGATTTTTTTCAGATATGACATTGTTTTATGTTCTGCCCTCTCACTTGCAGAATGCGGAGCTGAAATTCTGCTTATGTGTGAACTTACTCTTAGTTATATTAAGGAAGGAATGCCAATGTTTGAAAAGTTGTTGGTGGTAACACCTTACAATTATGTGTTCCATGCAATTGGGATCAACAGCAAAACATAGATGGTAAATTCAGCCAAGATTAATAGTCTGCATCCATCATGTTCCAAGCATTAAAAGAATATAAATTCAAAGAGCACAGGTCTCACGTTTTCCTGGCTTCCTCGGTTCTGTTGGTGTAAATTGTGGGGAATTCAATTATTTGTGTCATTATGAAATTTTGACCATTGTTGCCTTTTGGTAATATCTCCAGAGTCATGTTATGACACCTGCTGGCCAAGTCAAAGTACTGTAATTTATTACAATGGACTGTAATTTATTTGGCTACCTTCAGATTGTGTGCTCCAAATAGACCTGCTCTTGACTCTTAAGCGCAAGGGTTTCACTTTAGGGCATTGTGCCCCATAGTTTGCATGGAACTCCCATTTGTTTTCAGAGAACACTCTCAGACATTGTGCTTATACACCCCTTTGTTACTTCAGAGGCACCATTGGCTTCCACATTTTTACTGCTGCACTGTCGGTGTGTTGCTGAAAATAACTTTGCACATTTTGTAGTGGTCATGGTGCATTTTAAATCCGTCGTAGCATGTTGTGCCTGTTCGTGGAAATAGAGCCCTTAAAGCCCAGAGTCTTTCCCACAAAAATATTGTGGGAAACATATCTGGGCTATTAGTCCAAATTCTGACAAGTCTCAAAAGACAAAACGGGACTACTTTGGTAATAACTACAGCTGTAGATCCGTCAGACTTTAGACAAACAGGAGAGTGTAGCACAGACATCTTCCTCAGAGCATTGTAGATCTTACAATCCTCAGTATCATTCTTCATGAGCACTAGAGATTTTACATTTCATATACTACATGTTAAACATATACTACATATACGACATGAAAAAAGTATTTAATACATTAACTTCTCTTTTCAGTCTGGGCAACTGTGGTCTAACAAAGCAGTCCTATGAAATTGTGGCCTCAGAACTCCAGTCATCAAAATCACTCCAGACAGAGCTGGACCTCAGCTACAATAACCTGGGAGATTCAGGAGTGAAGCTGCTCTGTGCTGGACTGAAGAGTCCAAACTGTAAACTACGGACACTGGGGTAAGTAGTGCTGTGTACTGTATGACCTTTAGTAAATAGAATTAGTGATTATGTCTCTACACAGAGAAATGGTAATCAGTTCTTTATGTGTTCCTCTCCCCCCCCGCCTTCCTTCTTCATCTACATTAGTCCCATCCCTCTCTTCTTACTCCTCTGTGATAGCAAAGTAAAGCAGGATTAAGTCCCATGAGTTTTAGGGTTGCCAGCTGTGTGGTTCCTGATCAGAGTGTTCAGTCTCTGTGGTGTCTGTATAGTGAATGTCAGGTTTGTCATGACTGTACAGAACACTAGGTTCTCTTTCATCATCTCATGTTCGAGATCACCAATGGGAATGACATCGTATCGATAAACAGTAGCGCTCGTCCAATGCTCCCGGAGCCCCCACCCTCCAAAGGGAGCCACATAAGACGGTGCAGCGCTGCTCCTCCTCATTTGACATTCGCTTCTCGTGACCTCTCGAGTGCTCCGCTCAGCTCACAACTGGTTTCATTTGGCCTTGGCACTTGACTGCCCACAGGAGGACATGTCCCCTGATCCACCTCCGCTGGGCATGTGACGTTCAAAACCCTGGTTGATGCTAGAAGCTCAACTCACTGCTTGCCTGCTAACCACGCTCGCTAGCCCCCAAAATAACTAGCCTGTTACCCAGTCACTAGTGTTTCTTCAAGTGAAATACACTTATGGGGCTTATTTCCTCACCTCCTGCATCTGCTACTGTGGAACAGGTTTTATCCAGCCCTTCAGTTAGCCGTTCACTGCCTAGGAAACTTATACAGCACAGACTGAGAGTCGCTGCAAAACCACGGCGACGATCTCAGTCTTGAGGACTCTGATAGAGAGGACAGTAGTCCCACGGCCGCCCAGCCCTCTCGAGACCCTCCCTCCCTAAGTTGGGCTGACCAGCCCGACTTGGACTTGGTGGGCCTCCTCCCCACTCTTTCCATTGCCCCCATTTTGGAAGGAGAGACTATAGAGTCAGACAACGACGAAATGTCAAATGACTCGGGCAGGGACGAATCCCTTCCCTCCGCCCAGCTAGTCACGGTCACGGACCTGGTCCTGCGCAACTTGTGTCAGAGTGTGCAGGCTTATGGTTGCTCCATGGTGCTCTCAGTGGTCGGCGAACAGGCTCTCTGGCTGAACCTCTCTGGCCTGCCTGACAGTGAGAAGAGGCGCATTGCAGGCACCCCCATCGAACCAGGCCAGGCTCTTTTCACCCTCACTCTGATGCTCATGTAACAGCAAATGAAAAAGAAAGACGACGAACTCTGCCTCCTCCGTAAGGCTGTACCTCGCCCACCACCTCCCAACTGGCTCCCGCAGCCCCTACCTGTGAACTGCTGACCGCAGGTGAGTCAGGGCAGGGCTAAGGCCCAGGATAAGACCCCAGCCCAACAGGACAATCCTCCTTCCAAGCCCTGGGATAACATGTCCTTTGCTGCTGCTACAGTGAACAAACCTCAAACTGGGAGTCATCTATATCTCCGCGGGTTGGGTGAGTTTGGGTAAGCTCACTAGAAAATATCACGGGTTCGGGGAGGCGGGTCAAAAAGTGACAAAGCAGCATCCTGTGTAAGTTATTAATAACTTCCAGAAACATTGGATGTGCATTACTAGGCCACCCTCCACCTTCTCTTCCCCCCTCTCTGTCACTCTCACTCTCTCAAACACACACATGTGCACAGACACACACACAGGTGAACCTAGCTGAAACAACCAAAACAGTGCTAAAACACACACAGTTCATGTTCTCCAATTGACAAGTTTGCTATCGCTTGCTACAATAATAGCATAGGGGTAGTGACTCACCCCATCAAGACAGCGTTGCTATTAAAATTAAACCAGCTGTGGTTTCCACAGCTAATGCAACTTGAATAAAGAAATATGCACCACAACAATTATCATAAGAATGCAAAGATGCTCTTCCTCAGCAGTACCTCTGAAATGTAGCTCAAAGCCGATTTTGTTTGCGGTTTTTGAAACTGCAGGTTTGTAAGACTACAATTCCAGTACAGGCGTGACAATTGTGCAACTATTGGGTAAGTGTACCCATTAAGCCCATCAAAATCTGTTTCCAGGTATTTTTCATAGATATATACCTGATTTATAAGGAATATCTGTTGGAAAAAATGTAAGATTAATGTATTCATTCGTTCTTGCACATTATAGAATGTGAAATAAAGATAATTTTACAAATGAGTCAAAAGTCTGGCATGAGCTTAATTGGTACTGTGGCACCATTAAACCTTTGTGTGTTCCAAATAAGCCCACTTCATGATTTATTGACAAAATATTTTAAAAAATATTGTTTTCAAAGAATTAAAAACAGCAACATATTTATTCAGTAACATGTTAAGTATTAAAAAAATGCAAAAACACCCCCTCTTCCTTTACTAATGCTTGTTGGCTCTCTCTCTTCCACCACCGGAACCAATAAACCTCAACATCAAAAACATATTTAATGCAGAACAACTCATGAACAAGGGATAGATTGTGATTCCATTTCATGCAATGATTCTTTTAGTTAGCTGATTTCATTGCTTTTACTTTGTTTTGTGGAGGGTCTCTATTTCCTTATTATAGGTGAGATAAAAAGGGCCAGCGCCCTCCAGGTTAGCCTTGCAAAGAATGAACATCTTTTACATGACATTATAGGCATTTAGCAGACACACTTATCCAGAGCGACTAACAAAACACAAAGTGCATTTTTCGGGATGAGGGTGTTAAAGTGCTAGAGGGGGTAAAGTCTCAAGTGCCAGAAGGGTTAGCATGGACTAAACCCTGTGGAGGCCTTGAGCACATTCTCCTTCTTCAACCTTCTCTCTCACAGGTAGAATGAATTGTGCCCTCATGGTAAAGGCGAAATGCCTGTACGATTTTTGGCCAGATGCTGTAGTTTTTTCTTTTGGTTGTCATTTTTGTCACTGAAAACAAATGATGCCTATATTCAATATAATAGTATATATTAGTTCAATATAATAGTTCTAAACTGTGTGGTCTGTAATGCATATAGGCCTATCTAAATATAGCTGCAAATTAGGTCAGTAAGGTGAAAAAATACAAACAATTGTTTTTATCAAACACTTTTAGACAAGAGTACAGTTAAAATTGATCTAAGTTCATAATTACAGGGAATCCTCATTGAAACACATGGAGGTGGGCTTAAATGGAGCATACTGGGCTTACATGGTTCCACAGTGACTAATGGTGGAAAAAGACAATATTTTCCTTTCTAAATGAAAGATATATTTACAAAATCATGCATGGAGCCTAAATATGATGTGGACTAAGCATCATATTAACTATTATTTTTTCCACACACAGAAATATTAAGTAATATTAAGTAAAAAAAAGCTAATTTTTGAAAATATTCAGCTCTACAAAACAATATATGATGTACTTATTTGTAGACTAATGTAAAATGAATCAGAAAACATTCAGTGTACATATCTGATATGCTTTATTCTTTGGCAGTGTATCTCTCAATGAAGCTAATGGTTTCACCATGAGATTAGCTCTGCTTGCCAGCTCATAAAACCCATCTTTCTAAATTAAGGAAAATAGCATACATTGACACAAAACATTAATCTTTCATTATATAATGTAAATGTACCTATCGAAGAAGTGGCTGAAAATAGCAGTAAAGTGATGATATCTGAGGGGTCCTGAAACACCAAAGTTTTTTGGTGACTTTGTGTGAGTTACCCTGAGACTGCATGCACACGGGCAGGGCTAACTCAGCATTGGAAAATATGATTGGTGTGCAATAAAAAAATGATATGGAAGTAACAAATTGCCACATTGTTTAAAATAATGAGTAGCGCAAAATATTGTTCTCTCTTTTTTTTTAAATTTGACTTCAAAGTTGAAAGTGGGCTTAAACGGCACATGGGCTTAATGGGTACAGGTACTATAATGCATAAAGTTGGTGTTTTGTGGGTTGGGTTAGGTTCAGGTGGTTGACTAATGCATATTTTTGCAATTTTGGCAATTGGCTCTCATAACAGGTAGGGTGGTTGCAGGTATTAAAAAACCCTGACCCACGCATCACTACTGTCCAGTCACAGTGCTTCATAATGTTTCTATATCCCAAAACTCTCACTCCCCTTGTCCAATCAAAGAGCTTCATAACTTTACTATATCCCAAATGTTGGGTAAGTGAGAATTTAATAAGAATAATGATTCTCCAAATCCAGCTAGTTCTAGCAATCAATATCCTCGTTTACCATCCGGCATTCTGAATACTGAAAATGTGATGTTAACTACCAAAACCTCTCACTTGAGCAGCACTTAAAAAAAAAAAAAAAACCAAACAGATTTAATTAAGTAATTACAATTAAAATATTATTTATTAATTAAATCCCCACTGAAAGGAATGCATAGTCTGGTGGGTCAGCCTTGGTCAGAAAATTATACTTGTAAACAAAATACTTTAAATAGGTTTATTGGACAAAGACAAACTTTAGAGTCGAGACTACAGACCTGGTTCACTAGCTTGACAGACAATGTTAAAGGACATTGACAACAAAACAAGAATATGAACGGATCACAGAGTAGACAAATGGATGAAATGAAAGGAATCACCCACAATAATAGCCAAACACCAAAAATTCAAATGTCACAGGAGGAAGATCTTGGGACCAAAACATCTTGGTAAAAACTTCCCAGCATGCCAACTTAAGAGAGGTCTCTCTCCTCCTCCCTGGCCCACACATAATTAATTACATGGTGGAGGAGTGCCCACACTTATGTGCCAAGCCTGTGGAATCTTTTAAAAATTTTGATAATCTGCTCATTATGTGCATTGCAATGACACCAAACATGAATATAACCAAGTTTAGGGAGGAGAGTTCACAGAGAGGAACAGACAGTTCTGAAAATTAATAGTTTATAGTAATAGTTAATGTTGAGGGACACATTTGTCATCCCAAGACTTCAAGTTTTTTAACATGACAGTAAACCATCTGTGTGGAATAAAAAGGTACTGTGATCCAAACATATACATACACACACACACACACACACACACACACTGCTTGTCCTGGAGGGGAAAGGAGTGAGAGGGAGAGAGGTGATGGCCCACTGTGATCAGGAATGTTGCAAAGGACATTTGAGGTAGCCAGCGCCTTATACATTTGAGGGGCACATTAAGCTTGCCAAAAAACAGAGAGCCATACCACGCCCAATTTAGACTGTTTTAAACTGCTTTAAACTGTGTGACCAAGGGTTCTGTCACGGCAGTTCCTTCAGCACTCTCTCACCCACACAAACCAGTTGCAGTATGCATGCCGCTAATGCTGTCATATCTCAGGCTAGCAAAAATTGCTAGCTTGTTAGCATGGTGTGTATAGTTTACACTGTCTGTGTTCTGGTGTGTGCTGTCTATGTTTTAGCTTGCATTTGTGTGTCCTTCGCAGAGTGTTTCAATTTCTTTCATTCACTGCGACACTTAACTAGCACAGTTAGCAGATCGGTTCAATTCATCCATATTTACACTCAAACAGCCTGTAAGCATATAGCCTATCGTATCCATATCCATGTATTTTGTTAAGAATAGCCTACATTACCAGAATCTTGAACTGTAAGAATTACGCGACCCATAGCCTTAATCATCGACACAGTATGAAATAGAATTTTCTATTGAGGATGCATTTCTTTAAATTGCTGTTTAAACATACTGGTATAATTGCCTATTGGAATCGTGGCAGAATTTCAGGTGAATTCTTCTGATAGCAATATTGGTTTTTAGCCGCTTTTTTTTTTTTTTTAAACCTATCTCCATACTTATGTACAATTACACCCTGTTACACTTCACACTTATTTATCATTGGTTGGTTTATTGATCTGGGATGGTTTTTCTCCAGTCGAGTGACATATCAGGCGGGGAGCCCTTCCCGAGCAAGGGGGAGCAACGGAGGGGAGGGGTTGTGGCTTTTCTAACTGGAATGACCCTTGCGGTTCTTCCTCACTTTGCGTTTCTTTGTAAGGACTGGATTACATCGAAACAGAAGTACAAGTGACCATGGAGACAGCTTGATTTGTTCCTTGAGGGCTGCAGTACCTGTTCCATTTCAACTGTCCACCACATAACTAATATGAAGATGGAGGGATTCCTCTCTAGGCTGCGTTATGTAACTTAGGCAGCAATATAGTTTGACAGTGAAGATGCATGGTAGCTATATATATATATATTAATTCCCCATGCCAAAATCCAATATTTTCCATGACTATAAAATGATGTTAAATCAGTGTTTTTATCTACTATTAATTGATGCAATTTTTTTTTTCAATAACGTTGCCAAGGTTTTTCCGATGTGTAGCCACTAATTTGTATGCACATTTTAATAACAGCCGACAATAAAAATTGTGTAGCGCCTTTTGAGGAGGATGCATCCCAAAGTGATTTGCATATACAAATAAAGATGATAAAATCAGCAACGATAAAATATGGTAAAACGGATCAATAAACCAAATATTGATGTGTGAAGTGTAACAGGATGTAAAAGTACATAAGTATAGAGATGCAGTTTTGTACATCTCTGTACTTTTTGTACATAACTATAGATATGTACCAAAAAGATGAAGCAAAAAATAAAAATCAATGTTGATATCAGAAGTATTAACCTGAAATTCTGCCGCTATTCATATAGGCAGTTATACTGGTATGTTTAAATGGCAATTGAAAAAAAATATGTGCTCAAAAAAAAAAAAAAAAAAACTGTTTCATGCTGTGTGGATGTGATAAGTTATCACAAGTTGAGTGATGAATCCGATTACCGACTGATCATCATCATGGTTGACAAATCCTTTTATTAAATTAAAAGACATGGATGTTTCACAAGCATTGGCACAAAAAAGTAAAGAGTACAGTACAATTCCAGACACTTAATACTCTTGTTTCACAGATTGCTTTTATGACTGTGAGATTGTGGCAGACCACAATGGCATGCATGATTTGCGCTGACTTATGTCCTGTATAAAAGCAGGAATTGCATGGCTGCCAAAAAATAGAAAGAAAAAAGAAGTCGAGGCTACGTAGACCAGTTGTTTCACCTGCACCGCTTGGCTCTGCTTAGAAGTGGGAGGTTCTCCTTCGTCTGATGTTTGTTAAAAAAAAAAAAAAAACAATATAATCTATAAGTGACTGCTGAGAACATTTGGAACAGTGAAGCAGTTGAAATGAAAAATCGGCTACGGTCACCTCCATTCCATGCAGTGACATTGACAAGTTTGAATGCATTTTTCTTGTTTTCATTTATCACTTGTTGGAAATTATATAACTCCAAGAGCTGTTAGCCTTATCCCAGAGGAAGCTCCATACCTCTGGTGCCACAGACAGTTGAGTAATGTAAATGACATCCATCATCTGTTGATCACAGCTGGGAGTCGGCAAGTTGCAACCACCCCAGACAAAGGGGATGCAGACATCCTGTACATCAAGGACCATCAGTAATTTGCATTGGGAACATAAGTTTCCAGTTGCCATTTGCTCCATGGGATAAAAGACTGGTCACATCAACAGTTCATTGAGTTAAAGCTAAGTTGAAGCTACGCGGGCAGACGAGCTGTCTGATCTGCAAAAATAAAGCTTTTTCTCCTAAAGCGCTTCTTGTACGGTCTGTTTTTCTTATGAATACAACAAAACCCAACTTACTGAAACACACAATCCTGGCATCCATGAAGCAGAGTGACTTGGATTCAGCAGCTGTGAAAGATGTAAAATCTGCCATCTAAGCATCTTAGTGACAAAATTCTATGGAAACCGCTGTACAAATCAGTTTTATTTGTGTGACCACAAGTGACCATTTGTCAGACATACTACTGGGAGCTGTGGCTGAGTGGGAAATTGACAGACCAAATGCCACCATTCCCGTGACAACGGACAACACCAAGAACATTGTGAATGCAGTTTAAGTGGCTGGATTTTCACCACAAATTCAATGCTTTGAACTATGTGTGTTCTATGGAAAGCGCTGTACAAATCAGTTTTATTTTAAGTCAGTTTAAGCATTTGTGTTTACTTAAACTGGTCTAAAGAGAATAGTTTTTTATTTATTTATTTTTGTTTACGGCACAGAGAGCAAGCGTTTCACCTGAGAATGTGGACATGATAGTGTTCTTGACGAGCTTCAAGTGTACTTTAAGCATTTCCACAAAAGTGTGTGGTTAACTGAATGAACCAAGCACTTTTTTTTCTGACTGGTCTTCAGATAAGCTTTTTTATTTTTTAATGTAGTTTTGATTACTTAGACTGGCCTTTAAGAGAGTTTATTTATTTAGTTAGTTATTTTTGTTTACGTAGTTAATTTATGTGAAGTTAAGTTAATCCTTCATATTCTTTAGTGTTCTTCTCTTTCGTGTTCCAAATTGTTGGTGATTTAATAAAACCCAGAAGTTTTTTCCCAGTTTTTTCATTATTCACCCCCCACTCCCCACAAACAAAAAAAAACAAAACAAAAAAACCAAGGTATGAACCAAACCGTGGCTCTAGAAAATTGAGTTCTGAACCAAACTGTGGATTTGACGAATCGTTACACCCCTAATACATATATAATTTAATGTAGATTATTTTCTTTTCAACGTTTAGTGTGTTGTAATAGATTAACTTATCCCTGCAGGCTGGACAGCTGTGATCTTACAAAGGAGTCCTGTGAAATTGTGGCCTCAGCTCTCCAGTCATCAAACTCACCCCTGAGAGAGCTGGGTCTCAGCTACAATAACCTGGGAGATTCAGGAGTGAAGCTGCTCTGTGCTGGACTGAAGAGTCCAAACTGTAAATTACAGATACTGGGGTAAGTAGTGCTGTGTACTGTATGACCTTGGTTTGTTTGTATGACCATTGGTGATTATGGCCCCATACAGAGAAATGCAAAACAGCTTCTCCTCTTAGTTTACTCCTCTCTCTCCTTCAGCCTTTCTTCTTTGTCCAAATGAGTCCCATATCTCTCTTCTTACTAATAGATTAATATTTTTGTAAATACAAAATAAACATTTGTTTTTGTTTCCAAAATTCCAAACACAACAAGCAGATTAATACAATGACAAAATAAATACAAAGAAATTGTATTCCTATCCCTTTGTCAGTGCAGGTTATAGCCTTAAACTTGAAACACCAAGCTTTACAAAAAATATGACCTTTTTAGCTGTGACCAGCAGCTCTATATGTCGCTCTGTTAGTTGGTCGGTCGGTCGGTCGGTCCACAAAAATTTACCCACCCTTTGGAGGCCACAGTTTTCTCCCTAGGAGGCTGAAATTTGGCATGGCGGTCAAGTGTGTGTTTCTGTTTATGCCAATTGGCTAAGAGGGGGCATGGCAGTGGGAGTGGCCTTTAACGGAAAGGTACATAACTGCTAATCGGATTCATGTAACATGGCCAAACTATGTGGAAAGACACACACACACACACACACACACAGATAGCATGCAAGTGTAGATACATTAGTGTACATGGTCGCAGCTATTGCAAATTTGCGCTTGTTTTCTGAAATATTTAAACAGAAAAATTCTGTTCTCAGGTGTTTTTATAGTGACATAGACTACTATAATATGAATCAAACATGTGCCAGTCTTGCAACTACCTGACCCCGTTGCACACAACAGACAAGAACATACAAATAGCCAAGATACAGTTAAACAGGTCCAAAGGGCTGTTGCGCACAGCAGACAGGGGGTTGCATCTGACTCAAAAACAGATACCCCGACACTGACTCAACACTTACTCAGTTCCTTCATGTGAGCACTGCACTTGACTCACCTTTTAAATCTCTGCCCTTTCTGGATGAGATCACCCATAACAAGATCTTCAACAACCTGACTAAGAATATTCTGTATGACCGTCCCCCACAGGTATTTGCTGAATAGTTTTAATTGGAATTCATTTGATGAAACTAATTTAATCAATACAGGTTAGTTTCAAGGCCCTGAGACCTGTAAAGCATCTTAGTGACAAAATTCTGTGGAAAGCGCTGTACAAATCAGTTTTAGTTTAAGTCAATTTAAGCATTTTTGTTTACTTAAACTGGTCTAAAGAGAATAGTTTTTTATTCATTTATTTTTTTTTACAGCACAGAGAGCAAGCCTCTCACCTGAGAATGTGGACATGATGGTTTTCTTGAAGAGCTTCAAGCGTACTTTAAGCATTTCCACAAAAGTGTGTGGTTAACTGAATGCACTAAGCATGGCTGCCAAAAAATAGAAAAAAGAAGTCGAGGCTACGTAGACCAGTTGTTTCACTTGCACCGCTTGGCTCTGCTTAGAAGTGGGAGGTTATCCTTTGTCCGATGTTTCTTAAAAAAAAAAAAACAAGAAAACAAAAACAATATAATCTATAAGTGACTGCTGAGAACATTTGGAGCAGTGAACTAGCTGAAATGAAAAATCCGCTACGGTCACCTCCATTCCATGCAGTGACATTGACGGGTTTGAATGCGTTTTTCTTGTTTTAGTTTATCACTTGTTGGAAATTATATGACCTCAAGAACTGTTAGCCTTATCCCAGAGGAAGTTCCAAATTGTTGGTAATTTAATAAAACCCAGAATTTTTTTCCCTGTACTTTCCTTATTCACCCCCCACTCCCCACAAAAAAAAACAAAACAAAATAAAAAAAACCAAGGTGTGAACCGAACGTGGCTCTAAAATACACTCTATATCTCTGCAGGCTGGACAGCTGTGATCTTACAAAGGAGTCCTGTGAAATTGTGGCCTCAGCTCTCCAGTCATCAAACTCACCCCTGAGAGAGCTGGACCTCAGCTACAATAACCTGGGAGATTCAGGAGTGAAGCTGCTCTGTGCTGGACTGAAGAGTCCAAACTGTAAATTACAGACACTGGGGTAAGTAGTGCTGTGTACTGTAAGACCATTAGTAAAAAGAATTGGTGATTATGGCCCCATACAGAGAAATGCAAAAGCTTCTCCTTTTAGTTTACTCCTCTCTCCTTCAGCCTTTCTTCTTTGTCCAAATGAGTCCCATCCCTCTCTTCTTACTCCTTTATCACAGCAAAGTAAGGCAGGATTAAGCCCCATGAGTCTTAGGGTTGCCAGCTGTGTGGTTCCTTTGAATTTGCAGTTTCTGTAGAGTCTGTACAGTGTCAGGACGCAGTAGCTGACTGGACACTGAATGACTACACAGAACATTCACTCTCTCTGTCCAATCACAGTGCTTCATAATGTTTCTGTTTCCCTAAACTATTATTTCTTCTGCCATACTTCCCATTCCAAATAGGCGTTCCACAAAGCATAGCCCCAGAAGACAGAAGACCTTGCATTATAATGTAATTACAGTTTATCTGATAAGCTTGCTGAGTGGTCTCTCAAGGTATTCATAAGTGTTTAGTTGTTTGGACAAAAAGATTAGCCTACAGCTTTTGTAGATAGCATTTTTGTTGTAGGCTAGCTTTATACATTACGTAGGTCTATGTGAATATCATTTAATAAGTTTGTCACAAAAAGATATGCATAATATTTTTATGGTTTTCATACAGGCCATGATACAGGACGTTATGGTTTTCATATAGGCATATATGGCTTTACTGTGCGTCCCACATTACAAAGAACGCTACTTTTATTTCTTTCTGTTTTTTGTTCATCATTTCCATTAATGAAAGAGGGATTGCTATTTATCGAAAACACAAAATAAACATTCGCTTTGGTTTCCAAAATTCCAGAAACAACTAGCAGATTAATACAGTTGTGTATAAATAACTAACAAATAAATAACAAAGATAAATACAAAGAAATTGTATTCCTATCCCCTTAGCCTTAAACTTAAAACACAAAGCTTTACAAAAAAATTTGACCTTTTTAGCTGTGACCAGTAGCTCTGTAGATCACTCTGTCGGTCGGTCGGTTGGTCCACAAAAATTTACCCACCCTTTTGAGGCCACAGTTATCACCCTAAGAAGCTGAAATTTTGCATGGAGATCAAGTGTGTGTGTGTGTGTGTGTGTGTGTGAAGATGTGTTTTTCTGTTCATGCCAATTAGCAAAAAAGGGGTGTGGCAGTGAGAGTGGCCTATAACAAAAAGATGCATAACTTCTAAACAGATTAAAGATAAAAGACACACCCACACACACACATGCAGACAGACAGACGTACACATACACAAACAGACACTATCATTGGTGACAGTTTGCCCCACCCCTGCACTTTAGCCACACCCCCTTTCTTAACTCATTTGTTGTGCACTCTTGTGGGAGGCATCATTGCACTCAGCAGAGAGCAGTTTTTCTTTCTTTACTTTCTTTGGCCATATATAAAGTAGACAGAATTTCACATTCACACAAGTACACATTTGCCATGGAGGTCAAGTGTGTGTGAGGTTGTGTGTGTGTGTTTTTGTGTGTGTGTATGAATGCATACACGCATAGATACATTAGTGTACATGGTCACAGCTATTGCGAATTCGCACTTGTTTTCTGAAATGTTTAAACAAAAAAATTCTACTCTCAGATCTTTTTATATTAACTCAAACACTCATCCCCCATCCTTGCGAATACATTGTCAGTTGCCTATAGAAATGGTGACAGTTGCCCATTGGAACATTTTGTTATATCGCCCAACACAACTAAATAACCATAAAATACATGTTACTGTATCCCAAAGCACTCACTCCTTTTGTCCATTTACAGCGCTTCATAAAGCTACATTATACCAATACTCTCACTCCTTTCAAATCACAGCACTTCATACTGCCACCATATGTTTCAAATATGGACAGATCACAAATGATGTTTAACATTAAACATCATTAGCTGGTGATACACAACTAGGCAGTTGTTGAGGTAAATAAAGATGGTGAGCAGTTATATAGCTCTCAGTCACAGTCAGGGGAAGCTACAGGTTACTGATGGGGTCTCTGAGTCTGAGTGATGCCCAGTTAGCATGTAAGTTAGCCAGCTGTTTATCAGTGGTATACTTGTACACAAAGCCATTCAGTGCCCTGTGCTGTTCACAATTATATTAACAGTGTTTAGCTTCCAATGATTGTGTGCTTCTCTCACATAATGACTCTCTTCTGCCCCCTATCTCATGTGCTGTAGCATTGCATGTCTGCTTCCTGTAGCCCCAGTTTCAGTGCCCTGGTCCAGTATATAACAGGGACACCAGAAGTGGGTTGGTGTATATTTATACTGAGTGTCTTTGTAATACTGTGTTCCTACAGGGGGCATTGAAGAAGTATTTACTATTTTTCATAATTTTACTGTAGTTCCTTTTAAATGATGAAATTTAATAATAAATTATCTGTTCTTTGCAGGCTGAACAGCTGTGGTCTTACACAGCAGTCCTGTGAAATTGTGGCCTCAGCTCTCCAATCATCAAACTCACCCCTGAGAGAGCTGCACCTCAGATACAATAACCTGGGAGATTCGGGAGTGAAGCTGCTCTGTGCTGGACTGAAGAGTCCAAACTGTAACCTACAGAAACTGGGGTGAGTAGTACTGTGTACTGTGTAGGGGAGGTGACCCGTTTAAGCCCATGTACCTTCCATTTTTATTTTGCAATCAAGAAATGAAAGTGTCTTGTAAATTTAAAGCATCTCATTCAGTCAACAAACTTGTTCATTGTTTGTGTCTTTCTGTTTGGAGTTGTCATAATTTTTGGAAATTTAAGAGATTAAAGAGCCAAATTATGGTGATATGGTTACCCACTATATTTTTGTCATATTACCTTCTTCAAAAGATGTTTTTTTAGGGTAGCAGCCATATCTCATGCACGTTCCAATATGGTGGTCTTGTAGTTTATGCTAGTATTTTTGGAAAATTTGGCAAAAACATATGTAGACAATCACATTTAGGGTGGTGAACCAGTTTTAAAATAAAACAAACATTTAATTAGTGATTCTCTTTATAAAAAAAAAAAAAAAAACAAGTAAAGCGAACAGCATTGCAAAAAACATGCATATCATCATGAACTTGAATTGATGGAAATATTTTACGTTGTAAAGATTATCTATTTGATTATGTCATATACTTGATTGTAGTAATTTCATTTTTTAGAATATTTTACTTCCATTAAATATGACTGTTTCCTTTAAGCCCACCTGGTGTGAATGGAGAGTTGAGTGGCTTTGTTTAGGCCTAATATGTTTGGTTTTCATGCAGGAGGGAAAATGGGTAGGGAAAGAAAGAATTACACAGGTTCTGTAATTATGGCAGAGGTCTGTATGTAGTACAAGGAGGGGACCAATGACAGATTACAGACCGGACCAATAGGGCTGGTGCCCAGGAGCTTGTGACCATCAGCAAGAAAATTATGTCCTGGGCTTAGGGCTTGAAGGGTACACATGTCCCCTTTAGGCCAGCCCAGACTTTTAAGATATTCTACATCTGCAATAAACTTGAATATCAAGAAAAAACTATTGATTGTTGTTTCAGTTGGGAGATTAATTTCCCACCACATTATTGTTTCCTTCCTCAAAATCTAAGTTTATATGAAAAGTGTAATAGTTTAGATTCTGGTGGGTTTAATTGGGGCATTTCCCCTTACCTTTAGTAAATAAAATTAGTGATTATGGCTCCATACAGAGAAACAGCTCCCCCTCTCTGTTTACTCCTCTCTCCCCCAGTCTTCCTGCGTTGTCAACATTAGCCCCATCCCCCTCTTCAGCAGCAAAGCAGAAAAAACTCCCATGAGTCTTATTTTTACCAGGTGCCCATGTGTGCTGTTTCCTGATCAGATTATAAGGTTTTTGCTGAGTTTGGACAGTGGCAGGTCACAGGAGCTGAATGACTGTACAAAGTACTCACTCCTATAGTCCAACAACAGTGCTTTATAATGTTACTATATCCCAAGGGATTGTCTGTCTTCTCTCTAAGGGCCCCAGTGTGGTCACAGGCAGGCTTTGGCCTTGGAGGTCTGGGGCATAGGTCAGCACATGTAGGGGGCAGCCGGCAGCTTGTCCTGTGGCTTTTTCTGCACATTGATCCCCATTAACCATGTGCTTCATATCCCATTGCTGCCGTTTTACTCTTATGGTGTATCTGCCCCTTCCCTAGGTAGACACACATAATTCCTGTTTAGCTCTGGTCACACTGCCCCCCACCCCATGGATCATAACTGAGTTTGCACCCCTGTCCTGGGAAATGATAGGGGTGTGCAAATTCTCCGGTCCTGTAAATATGGGGGTGGAGGGGGGACAATAATCTGCCCTGGTGCTCCAGCTGGGCTGCGCTCACCTCTCCCAGCTGCTGAGGTGGGGGCTGGAGGTTCAGGACAGGTTCCTGCACCCTGTTCCTACAAATTTCTCCAACACAGTCCACAAATATTCCCATTGCACTCAAAGGCTTTATGTGCATCCAGCAAAAGGAGTGCACAAGGAATGTCAAGATCTTGTGTCTCATGTGTACTAGATGGCGAACGTTATCTGCTGATAGGTTTCCCTTCATGAAGCCAGACTGGTCACAATGCACCAGTTTTTCCATGTAACCTTCAAAGCTAAAACTTTGCAATGTAACTCAACCTATCAGTTTATTAATGAAATGGGGTGAAAATTTGTGCAATCTGTGTGGTCTTTTCCTTGTTTATACAGGAGGGCAATTATTGGATTATTAACATGATTTGGGCCTTTTTTATGACAGAGTGTATGGTTTTAATCCTATTTACTTTGGCCCCCAAAAAAGCAATTTCTGACTGGTTTGTTCTAGTCCCACATATGCAGATATTTCAAACACTAATAATTGCACAGGGCTTCAAATAAAGAAGAGTCTTGTACCATGTGGAAATTTCTGTTCAAATTTATGTCAAAGCATAGTGTATACAAAATATACATAAATATACAAAAAAACATTACAAAATACATAATATTTTTAGTTTAGCACTGCATATCTCAATTTTTATGTCATGGATGAAGCCAGAAATATTTTATATTTTTTGCACAAACTTGATGCCAACTTGTGACCAAAATATTGTAAGGATATCTCCAGGCATTTAAATTCCAAAAAACTGCACCCAGGCTTCCTGAGGTGTCCCCAAAACTCTCCACACAACAAATGCATATCTTTTTCTCCATGCATATGAATAACCAGAAAAGTATGTTTTATTCTCAAAACAGATTTGATTATACAAAATGTATAGAACCTCCTCATGCATTTTATTCACATATATACATGTGTTTTTATAAAGCATACCTAAGTGTCCAAAAACCTCTCCAAAGCCGATAAATCACCCTAATTGTTTTTATCTAGATTTGAATTGGAACTTAATCTCAAAATTAGGTTAACCAGAGCCCTGTTAGCCAGCACAACTACACATTTGTATATAGCAAGTCCAAGGCCAAATCCTGTAATTGTCTGTAACCATCTCCTACTACATGGGTGTGTGGTTGGATTTTAGGAGGCCAACGAACATGAAACTATTTACAAAAGTGCAGTCCAGAACAGTTTATGGTGCCCCTTGCTGTTTTCTGATTTCATGTCATACTCCACAACAGTTACTATCTGCTTGTCAGTTAGAGTGGCACATTGCAAGACTTACACTTCCATAAGGTCTTGTTTCCTTTTTCTTCTTTTGAGCACACAGTACTTCCTCCCCTCAATGGCCCTAAGGTGAGGGGGGTGTCCACTATGGTGACAGGGCAGCACTCCACCTCGCCTGATGCAGTAGTCTCTATCCATTCTGGGGTTCTGGGATGGCAGCTATCCCACAGTCAGCTAGCTGCACACAAAGTTGCTCCATGAACTGTCTCTGGATCAGGGGCTTCTTTCCCCCAGGGCCATCTCCTTGTGCAGGAGGAAGCTGTTCACCACAGCAATGTCTACAAAGTGGTATATCAGCTTCTTATATCTCTTCTGGGGTTTCTTGGTGACACTGTAGTGGAAGAATGAAATAAACCAGGGTTAATAGTGAAACTGTTTTATGCCTGAGTTTCTACAGAATATGTGCACTTCCCATTCACCCCTCCCCATGCCCAGTATGCATGTCTCTAGCATGCTACAATAACAGTTAGCTAGATAACTCCTGCAACACTCCACTGAGTTTGAAAATAATAGCCCTCTAGATAGTGCTAGGTCCCGTTGCATTGCAAGAACAAATAATAACAACCGCAATAATATTGTGAAACCATATTGTATGCATGTTTTTTCACAAAAATAATTGAAATTATTTTTTAAATTACTTACATGTCCAGAAGCGGGTCAAACGCCACTTCTGCCACAGAGTCACAGCTCTCCGCCTCTGAAGACGCACAGACCTCACTGGATTTATCATGCTCCAGATCTGCTAAAACCTCCTTCACTCTGAAGTGGCTTTTTCTTGATATTATGTCCGAAAAGTACAGACCAATGCGTATATCCTGCCTGTTGTAGCACCATACATCTACCCACACAGTTGTAAAAGAAGATTGTCCACTGATACTGATGTACCCTGCAGCCAGATATGTACCCAAAGGATAAGCTACAAATGTAGTTTTACAACGCTCACTCAAGATCTGCATTTTCTGTGCAGACTTCTGTCAGACAAAAATTTGCCTCCAACGCAATCGCTCATTGGCTATTTATGCATGGCTGCAACATGCATCATGGTCCGTGAACGCAGTGATTTTTTTGTTGTCTGCTCATTACCTGAGTAAGACATATATATGTCACATATATGACACATACCTTGTTGGAAAGGGTACAACCCTGTTTACAAATTTTACCATGTTTTTTCCTTACTGAAAAGGCATAGCAATGTATTTACACATTGTCAACAAGTAGTTCAAGACAACTCACTAAGGTGTAGCTCCTGACAGTATTCAATTTTCTCAAAAATTACTGAATGGATTACAAGAAAAACTTCCACATTGGTTACAAAACAGTTGTAGCATCATAACCAGGTAGGATATGTGATTTCATAAGCATGTTTATATCGAATATTTGCAAAACAAGCTTATATTTCCACCCAGCGAAAGCACGTAGATCAGAAGCAAAATAAAAGTAAGCTATGGAAAAAACAAAGTGTTTATTCATTAAATTTCTGAATCGTATATATTTGTTCCCATATTTAAAAATAATTTCATGAATGTAAACAAGGACTGAGTTTTACTGCCTCGAGCCTGGCGAGGTGAGGGATTTAAACCATGTGGCTATGAGGCTTTATTGCCCTGCTGTGCAAAGGCTGAAAAGCATCTAAACTGCTTTCCTCACTAGCGAAATGGCCTTCTAACATTCTGGCAAGCAATTTTTAGGTTTTCTTACATCACAGAATTTAGAGACATACAAGCCCTACAAAAATTTGGGATGGGCAAAGTGGATGAGGTCAAGCAAAACTCTTCCAGAAATGTAATAAGAGTTCTGGGGGTGTGTCATCTGTGCCAGGTGCTTTCGCTTTTGCAGTTGTTGTTAACGCTGTTTGCAACTCTTCGAGAGAGACTGGGCATCCCAAGTCAACCAAGTCTGCCTCAGATCAGATCTATATTTTCTAAAAAGTGGGCACAGGCCTCCTTATCAAAATTTTGTGAACATGAATACAAGTCTTCATAAAATGCCTTGAATGCTGAGTTAATTTCTTTGGGGTCGGAGGTCAAATGTTGAGAGGGTAATCTGATAGTGGCTATTGTTGAGTGTGATTCACATTGTTTGAGAGCGAGTAACCTGCTTGGACCTGCGAGTAACCTGCTTGGAAATAGCATCTCTGCCTGACCCTGAGCATGATGAATTCTGCTTTTCCATGTAATAAGTCATTTAGTTCACCTTAAGTTGATTGTAGACAGGTGCTGATTGTGGGAGTGTATTTTTTTAAAGATCCTGTTCGCTGTTGCTCTAAAAAATTTATTTGACCGTTTGTTGTCTTTCAAATTTGAGGCAAATGATTTCTGATGAACCCCTTCATAGCCATCCAGACAAACATAGGATCATTTGTTGAATCTTCATTCTGTTGAATGAAATTTACCAGATTTTCTTTACTTTTCAGCCCATCCCCCAAGTGGCCATGGCGCCAGCGCCATGAGAATCTGGGTTCGGAACCATTCCAGACTGTATAAACGTACATTTGAAGTTCTGGTCAAACATCTGTACTCATAGCCTTCACTATACTCACCTACGGCTACCAACACTGCATTTAATCTTATCCGTGCTTCCTTTGTCCCACAGCAATAAAAATAAGAAAACCTGTATCGTCTCCCTAGTCTTGATTACACCCTAGATTTATTTTAATATAATTTTCAGTTAATATATCTCCTATACTCTTCTTTCAATACATAGCCCACCCTTTCCAGTATCAAGATAGAATGTTACAATGTAAATGTTCCATCTAAATGTCCCACAAATACCTTATAATAATTTTTTAAATGTGTTCACTTACTGTAGTTACAGAGCGTCGCCTTCCGGTCTGTACAGTATATTCAACTTCATTGCATAATTATGGGTATAAATATGATTGTATTCCATGAAATCTCCGCTTGAAATACAAAGCCAGGGACATTTTTCATTACGGCACAAGCCATGCCATATTCCACTGCCGATATCCCTTGTAAAATGACCAACATGTCCAATCGTAGTTCTGTGAATTGGGTCTAAGACCCACATTTTGGTTTTCGCCATCTTTCTCGTTAAATCAAACGACCTATATGACGAATCAGAGCAGACTCTGCTGAACCTGTGGAGACCAAACTTGATGACATTCCGTTCCATTTAGGGAATCCGCCATTGTGAAACTTGAGCTCCCGCTGCGAGCAGTGTGTGTGCTCCCGCTGTTCAGTCTACTGAAATCAATGGGCTGAACTGACAAGCCGCAGACCAGGATTTTCCGTGTCAGAAAAGATTTGTAAAACGTTGAAATAGGACATATTGGAGAAGAACGTTTTTCTCTGCCTTTTAGGTGCCCTTTTAGAGTGTGATAATTTGAAGTAATCTGTGCAGGGAGACATCTTGTGGATGAACTCTGCATTTTAATTTTCTCCCTAAGCGACTAGGATTGTTCTCAATAAATTGTGATGTAAAACGCTTTTCTATTTTTTGCACTTTTATGCATACTTTTTGTTTAAATTACAATTGTATGACAAGTTTAATTGATTTCTTGAATCCTGATGGCACATTTATTTTCTTCAAAACAAGCCATCAACCATGTCTCTACAGTGTGTATTAACAAAGTTACAAGGTTTTAACTAAAACTTGTGCAAACTGGCTAGAAAATGCCCGTTTTTGCCCGTGGGTTGAAAATTCCTTGACAGAGTTGCTATTTTGCTGGGTAGGGCTTTTCTGTAATTTGAGACCTATGTCTAAATTTTCAAATATATGGTTATGATCTATAAGAGTGGCTGATATAATGGAATCTGATTCTACATTCAAATGAAGGCTGAAAAAATAGACTGGAAAATGGAAAAAAATCTAGTCTGATGGAAGTTTTTATGCTATACAGATAAACAGGTGCAATCAACGGTATCAAGATTGTGCATATGCCAGAAATGGTATAAATGTTGCAGCTCATTTTCTGTCAATGAAAAGAGGAAAGAAAGAAAAAAAAATGCAGTCAACCTTGATTACACCAGGCAATTGGTCATATGACCCAACTAATATTTAACTCGGGTTATGAAAGTCTAGAAGCAAAATACTATACAGCATATACACCAGTCAGCCATAACATTATGACCACCTGCCTAACATTGTGTAGTTCCCCCTTTTGCTGCCAAAACTGCCCTGACCCGTTGAGGCATGGACTCCACTAGATCCCTGAGGGTGTGCTGTGGTATCTGGCACCAAGACGTTAGCAGCAGATCCTTTAAGTCCTGTAAGTTGTGAGGTGGGGCCTTCATGGATCGGATTTGTTTGTCCAGCACATCCCACAGATGCTCGATTGGGTTAAGATCTGGGGAATTTGGAGGCCAAGTCAACACCTTGAAATTGTTGTGTTCCTCAAACCATTCCTGAACCATTTTTGATTTGTGGCAGGGTGCATTATCCTGCTGAAAGAGGCCACTGCCTTCAAGGAATACCGTTTCCATGAAAGGGTGTACATGGTCTGCAGCAATGATTAGGTAGGTGGTAAGTGTCAAAGTAACATCCACATGAATGGCAGGACCCAAGGTTTCCCAGCAGAACATTGCCCAAAGCATCACACTGCCTCCGCCAAATTGCCTTCTTCCCATAGTGCATCCTGGTGCCATGTGTTCCCCAGGTAAATGACGCACGTGCACATGGCCATCCACATGATGTAAAAGAAAATGTGATTCATCAGACCAGACCACCTTTGGCGCTTTCAGCAGTGGACAGGACACTGGCACCCTGACTGGTCTGCGGCTGCACAGCCCCACACACAATAAACTACGATGCACTGTGTGTTCTGACACCTTTCTGTCAGAACCAGCATGAAGTTTTTCAGCAATTTGAGCTACAGTAGCTCGACTGTTGGATCGAACCACACAGGCCAGCCTTTGTTCCCAACGTGCATCAATGAGCCTTGGCCGCCCATGTCCCTGTCGCCGGTTCACTGGACCACTTTTGATAGGTACTGACCACTGCAGACCGGGAATACCCCACAAGTGCTGCAGTTTTGGAGATGCTCTGATCCAGTTGTCTAACCATTACAATTTGGCCCTTATCAACGTCGCTAAAATCCCTACACTTGCTGCTAAAATCCCTTTTCCTGCTTCTAACACATCAACTTTGAGGACAAAATTTTCACTTGCTGCCACCACTGACAGGTGTCATGACAACAAGATAATCAGTGTTATTCACTTCACCTTTGTAGGGATTATTTAAGCCTCACGTGTAGCACCAGTTATGTAGTAACTTATTCTATTCCTCACACTTGGTAACAATTATATACAGAACAATTAATATTATCTATATTCTCAAAAGGGGCGCCAGATGATATGAGGATTATACGCCGGATTCTAACACGGCGACACAAAATAATATTAATATTCTAAATAAACATAACTGTACCAAGGTTTTACCCCTAGTAGACTCATGTGGGGCAGCCTATAGCCTAGAGGAGATTGGCCCTTGGTTAGTCTAATCAACTGTAAGTCGTTTTGGATAGAAAGCGTCAGCTAAATGACTGTAATGTAATGTGGAATTCAATCTCATTTTAATAATTAATCAGTCTTATTTTTAATAATTATGAACTGTAATTATTGACACTCTAATCCATAATTAAAGATACAACAACTACTAATACATAACGGTTGAAGGCATTACGTTCAGATTGATTTGACCTCGGCTCAGGTTCTTACGAAATCAACACAGGCACCACGTTTAATAAAATATATTTATTTCACAACAGTGAAAATCCTAACTAAACAGTTTCTATTTTTCTAAGGAAATTGTGTAGGCATGTGTGTGTGTGTGTTTGTGAGCGTGCATGCATGGGTTAGGAACAATGGGCACGTTTCCATCTGTGTGTACACATGTTGGTAATGTGCATGGCGCACAATAATGCTCCAAATTCCACAGCTAGTGTGGCGGATTTGGAGGAAAATGTATATATCGTGTTAGTCGTTATGGCGACCGCATGCAGAGGTCTTGGTTAAGAAAGTTAAATTATAAATTCCTGTTTATGGAAGATATAAGAAATGATAGCTAGTATAAAGCAAATTAGCTGTAGCTAGCGAGCGAATACTGTTCTTAACGCAGACTATATGGGTATACATAATACAGATATTGCAATTACATTACATTGTTAATTGAACAGAACATAAAACTTTCAATGCAACCACCTGGTGTGTCCGTCTTACATGTAGGTGCTATCTGGGGATAGTAAATACCGCAGTTCATTTGTCTAAGGGGTTTGTCCTTTCATCCGTCCATTGTTGGAGAAGGAATCCCACTGCTGAACTTTCTGAAACGGCACGTCAACGAGTAAATCAACAGATTTTAAAGAAACTAAAAGTTCATTTGTCTACCAGTCAGAAGCATATCTTTCATTTGATCTGCATATTTACCAGCTGTAGCTAGCTGATGTCTAGCTACAGCTAGTCGCATTCCAGTCGCTGTAACAACTCAGACCAAGAAATAAAGTAACTTTTGGAAGAACTGATCAGGGACGCTACTTTGTGGAATCCTCACCATCCACCCAGACCTCCATTCAGTCCTCACATTCGAGGTGCTGTGGTGGGTAGATAAGCTCCCGTCATGCTGGTTGCTGAGAGAGTTCTGCCTTGAATGCGATCACCTCCTCGACTGATGAAAAAGAAAGTTGCTTGCCCTTGTAATTCTCTTGTAGCGTAGCAGGGTAAATCAAGAAAGACTGATTTCTTGATTCCCATTGCTTAAAGCTCTTTCTGAATGGCATAATCTTTTCTCTTTTGCGCTTGTTACGCCACGGGGAAGATGGGTTTTGAACAGTGTGGTGGGAAGAACAGTCAGGGAAACAGGAATAGGGTGCAAAAGTGTATTTACAAAACATAGAAGCAAACACGATAGTGGTACACAAGTAATATCAATATTGACTATTATATACAAAAATATGTACAACAAGGTCCAAAGGCACAAATGAAGAACAAATAAAACCATACTGGAAAGCCAAATACAAACTCAACATAAATATAACCAAAATAAAATACTTAGCTACACTAAGAAAACCAAAATACGGAGGTGGCAGCTGCCACTAAACTAGTGGCCTAAACCATGAAACAAAGTATGTGCATGTGGGAACCCTGTTTACCCTTGAGGAGATTCATTTTGGAAGCATTTTCTGTAAAAAGCCTATGGCGTCACCCCTTTATGGTTATGGGCCAGCCCCAATATCCACATATAATTCCTTCTCTCTCAGTCGTCAAGTACCAACATTTTCAGACGCAGCTTGTCGATCTCTGAGGTGCAGCTAGTTACATCTCGTTTACCCCCCTCATCTCAGACTGAACTGAATCAACTTTACTCATTAGTACCTTCATTGTTGGCATGTGCATGTCCATTTTAAGTGGTAGGGAGTTTCTGGATGTTTTGATTTCACTAATAGCTGTTGTAACAGCTTGAGTTACTACTGCCTCCAGTCGGTCCTGCTGTTTGTCAAGAACCAAGGCAATGTGGTCCGCCATTGTAGATTTACTGTTCACTGATTGTTTCAGATGTGTTCCTGCTGGAAAATTGGCAAAAGAACTTTCAGCATTCTTCCCTGACATTTCACCTGTTGGTATGCAGTCTTAGAGTCCCAGAAAAAGTTGGTAACCGGATTTTAAACATAATTTGTGGGTTTCAGCTGGGCAGGTTCATCGCTCTGCAACCATAGCCTTTGCAGATCATGTGACCTCTCAAGTGATTTTATACTTCTGACATAGTTTACCACAGTATGCTCAATACCTACCTTGGTGGGACATGACCAATTTTGGGGAAGTGTGAATTTCATAAAAATAACAATTCCCTGAATCCATCAGGCTTTAGAAGTTAAAGCCCTTGTTTAACATCCGGCACTCTGAATATTGAACACAAATGACATACGTAAACTCCTCACTTAACCAACATATAAGGAAAAATGTAATTGAATAATAATTATAAGAATATTGATTAGTAATTAAATCACCAAATTTGTTGGGAGGAATCAGCAATCTAGTGGATCAAACTATCAGAAATACACACTTGCAACTGAAATAATTTGAGGAGGTTTATTGGACACCAAGACAAGGGCAAAAAAGAATATGTAGAATCACAAATTAGAAGAATTAAGTTAAAACAGCCCAGCCAAGTGTTTTATTCTCTTGAGGAAAGACAAAGGAGTTTCCCAGAGATGCAGCCGAACATTAAAACGACAAAGTACATGCAAACTTTGCAGGACTTCCAGAAGAATTAAGTGGAGTTGTGAAAAAGACTGAGGTGTGACCCTGTTGACCTGAATGCCCAGGTGTTTTTCCAGGCCCAAAGAAGGGGCTCTCTTATCCTCCCTAGCATACACAAACTTAATTTTATGGTAGGGGAGTGCTTCATGGCTTATGCAGGGCTTAATTTTATTATTAAAATTTAAACAACTGGAAATACAAAAATCTTTTCAACATGTTTGTGATCAGTTCTTTATGAGCGTCACAATAACAAAAAATAATATATAATAGGATAAGGGAGGAGAGTTCAGGCAGAAACACCGGATTTTCTGCAAATTCATAGCTTTGCTGTTTGAGTTATATTGTCATGTGTTGCACCCGTATTCGCCACCCTCCGCCTTGCAGTGGCAGTGCATGTGCTGATGGCAACCTGGCTTAACATTGCTCACACCTGTGGAGGTGTGGGTTTGGCCTATTTCATTGGGTGTCCATGTCCCCCTCTCTGTCTCTCCTTTCTTTTTTTATGTCTGCACATACATGCACATATGGAGCTCCATATAACCCCATGGTTTTTCTGTTCCTAGACCTGTTTTGTATTACAATTTTGTCAAATAAATCAATTTTTGATTTGAAACATTGAACCCACTCTTATTTATGTTGCGGTCTCACGAGCCGGTCGTAACATCATGTGACTTCAGGTTTCCCTACCTTTCTTATTAATATAAAGGGGGTTAATAGACTTGGGGTCTAAAACAGGATAGTGATCCTAAAGGTGTACACAAATACACACAGGTACAGAAACACATGCATATACACAGACACACACACACACACACACACAAATGCACACACAAGAGAGAGAGAAGTGATGGCCCCCTGTGGTTGAGAATGTTTATCAAGGGTTTCTACATTTGAGGGAATCATTCGGGCTTACCAAGAAACAAAGAGGGTTGTTCCACGTCCAATCTACATTTAACAGGTAAACCCCAAATGTAGACACTTAGTGTGGTGTTCTAAGTATTTTCTGGGATTGAATTTAGGTTTGCTCCTTGCCATACTTGATATGCTTGATGCCTCTTTGGTCACTGATTTGGGGGTATTCACAAGGGGGGACCATTTGTCCCTCTCAGGCTGTGTGCATGGCAAGCCACCTTTTAGAAGAGAGCAGGGTAAATAACCATAAAATGCATGTTTTTCTCCTGAAAGTGCTTTACTATGTAACTATATCCCATAACTCTTGCTCCTTCTTTCCAGGTACAGTGCTTCATGCTGATGGTATCTCTGAGTTTGAGTGATGCACAGTTAGCAGCTGCTTATCAGTGGTGTACCTGTACACAAAGCCATTCAGTGCCCTGTGCTGTTCACAGTCAGGTTACCTGTGTTTAGCTTCCTATGAATTTGTGCCACTCTCACATAATGACTCTCTGCTGCCACCTATTTCATGTGCTGTAGAACTGCTCCCTGTAGCCCAAGTTTCAGTGCAGTGTCCTCACTGGCATATAGAGTCCTGGTCCATTATATAGCCGGGAATCAAGAAGTGGGAATGTGTATATCTATCGTGTGTGTGTCTTTGTGTTTTGTGTTCCTACAGTGGACATTGAAAAAGTATTTACTTTTATACATAATTTTAATGTAGTTAATTTTCTTTTAAATGTTAAATATTTAATAATATATTATCTGTTCTTTGCAGGCTGAACATCTGTGGTCTTACAGAAGAATCCTGTGAAATTGTGGCCTCAGCTCTTCAGTCATCAAACTCACCCCTGAGAGAGCTGGACCTCAGCTACAATAACCTGGGTGATTCAGGAGTGAAGCTGCTCTGTGCTGGACTGAAGAGTCCAAACTGTAAACTACAGAAACTGGGGTAAGTAGTGCTGTGTACTATGTGACCTTTAGTAAATAGAATCAGTGATTATGTCTCTATACAGGGACATGTTAAACCGTTTCTTCTTTCTGTTTATTCCTCTCTCCCCCTGCCATCCTTCTCTGTCTGCATTAGCCCTTTCCTCTCTTTTTAGTCCTTTGTCATGGCAAAGATTGTGTAAAAGTTGTTAAAGCGAGATAATAGTTTTTTGGGTTTCTCATAGTCTGCAAGAACAGATGAGAAAACTGATTCTGTGTGTGTTCTGTCTACAGGAAGGGTGGATGTATATAGAAGGGTGAAGTGTGAGAATGTCTGTGATTATGGAAAATGATCTGAGAGAGTAACTCTCACCCTTGTCATTTTCCTATAGATGATGATCTAAGTTTTTGTATAAACAAGAGGTCACCTAAACTTTTATCCTTCCCACTGTCCTTATATGAAGAAACAGGTCCTGAAATAGCAATATAACCTGCTTATTGTCCTTTGTTTGACAAAAACACAAATGTGTAGTACAATATTTAGTAACAAACATCCCTTCAGTAGAGTGGAAAAGGGTATAGATGTCACAATTATAAAGGGTATAGATGCAACTGGTGTGAGGTCAAACTCTGTCAAGCTTTGACTTCTAGAGCCAAAGTATATGCTATGTACATAAATATAGTTAAATGTACTTTATACAATCATCACAAAAGGATATAATGTGCGATCAGTGACCGTTGTGTCACTGCAGGCTGTATGGAAATGAAGTTCTTTATCACACACCAGCAAAAAAAACAGAAATCAGATCAGATCAAAGGAATTTATCAATCAGTGTGCATATGGTGTGTGTGGGTTGGTGTATATTTATAGCGCGTGTGTTCTTTCCACATGCTGGATTGGTGTATATTTATAGAGTGTGTTCTCTCTACAGGCTGGGTTGGTGTATGTTTATAGAGTGTGTTCTCTCTACAGGCTGGGTTGGTGTATATTTATAGCGCGTGTGTTCTTTCCACATGCTGGATTGGTGTATGTTTATAGTGTGTGTGTTCTCTCTACAGGCTGGGTTGGTGTATGTTTATAGTGTGTGTGTTCTCTCCACAGGCTGGGTTGGTGTATATTTATAGTGTGTATGTTCTCTCCACAGGCTGGGTTGGTGCATATTTATAGTGTGTATGTTCTCTCCACAGGCTGGATTGGTGCATATTTATAGTGTGTATGTTCTCTCCACAGGCTGGGTTGGTATATATTTGAAGTGTGTGTTTTCCTTCCACAGGCTGGGTTGGTGTAATCTCACAGAGGGCTGCTGTGATGATTTGTCCTCAGTCCTGCATTCTCTCCACTCAGAGCTGACAGATCTGGAGCTCAGAGACAATGAGCTGCAGGATTCAGGAGTGAGAGCGCTCTCTGCTGGACTAGAGGACCCACACTGTAAATTGCAGAGACTGGGGTGAGTAACAAACACAAGCCCCAGACAAATCTATCTTATCTTATGATCTGATCATTATGATTGAACCCCATAAATATTCTGCGATTGGTGTGTATGCTAACAAAGTGATCATTGTTCCATGTTAGACATGTGATTCCTAAACATAAATTTTGCTTTTTTTATAAAGGAACATCAGAGTTATTCAAAGAAGCATGTTTACATGATCTGTAGGCACTTGGTCATTATAAATTTCACCTAATTCCTCATGGAGAGATTGCCTAGCAGGTTAAGTTAAACTTTTCTACTTTTGTTTAATTTTATGATTTTTTCTATTGTTCGTAAAGGGGATAAATGGGCTTTTGGCCTATTTTGATTCACTCTTTGTTTTCTGTTTTTCCCTTCAACTCACTGCCTGGAATAGTGGCCACATCTGCCCCTCTGTCACAGCAGATACTACATCCCACTAATTCCACAGAATTGTGGAATTTGTATATTATGTATTATGTATTCTTATTGTCCTATGATATTTTATACACAGCATCTCTAAGGTGTACGTAATTCACTGCAATATGCTTAGTAATGTGTTGTTCCTTTAAGGTGTGTTTGATCAGAGCCAATCTCCTTCTCTCTGCAGGCTGTCAGGCTGTCGAGTCACAGGGAGAGGCTGTGATTCTCTGGCTTCAGCTCTGCGTTCAAACCCCTCACACCTGAGAGAGCTGGATCTGAGTTACAATCACCCAGGAGACTCAGGAGTGAGAGCGCTCTCTGCTGCTAAACTGGACACACTTACACTGCTGTAAGTACAGAGAGTTTCCACACTGCACCTCATAGACATACTGCTGTAAGTACAGAGAGTTTCCACACTGCACATCATAGACATACTGCTGTAAGTACAGAGAGTTTCCACACTGCACCTCATAGACACACCGCTGTAAGTACAGAGAGATTCTACACTGTGTGTCACTCAGTCACTGTCTGCCCTGCTGTTCCTACAGTGTGGATCATGGAGGAGAGAACAGGAACAAACCAGGACCCAGGAAATGTGAGTCTGTCGGCACTGAAAACTCCCTCATTTCTTCCCCTCCCTCACCCCCTCCTTTCAGAACTCTTCACTTTTTCAACCCCTCCTTCTTTCTCTCTTTCACACAGTCTTTCACAGGGACGCATGTCCACATATCTGTATCTGGACAGAAGTTTTTTTTATGTACGTACAGCACTGTGCTTTCTCTCTCTTTCTCTCTCAATTTTGTGTCATATGTTTATTGAATACAGTCTTTTTGTTTGTTTGCAACTTGTGTTTTTACAAACATGCATCCAAATACATACACTTACACAAACATGCACACACAATAAGGTGCATGAATATTACATATTATATTTTAATATTTAAGTATTAATGATGATAAATAATCTCATTAATGTGTCTGGTCTGCAGATGGTTGTCAGCTCACACTGGATCCAAATACAGCACACAGAAAGCTTTCTGTGTCTAAACGGAACAGGAAGGTGATGCACACATGGAAAGAGAAGCAGCCATATCCTTATTTTACAGACAGATTTGAGCTCTGGCCCCAGGTTGTGTGCAGAGAGAGTCTGTCTGAGCGCTGTTACTGGGAGGCTGAGTGGAGTGAGGCTAAGGGGGGTTGGGTCCATACAGCAGTGACATATAAAGGAGTCAGCAAGAAAGGAGGAGATGACACTCTGTTTGGACGGAATAAAAACTCCTGGAGTCTCTACTGCTCTAAGCATAGTTACTATTTCTGCTACAATAAGAAGAGAACAGTCATACCTGTCCCTCCCTCCCCCTACCGCAGAGTAGGAATGTGTGATGATGATGGTGAAGGAGTGTGTGTGTACAGAGTAGGAGTGTGTGTGGACCGTCCAGTCGGCACTCTGTCATTCTACAGTGTCTCTGACTCTGACACACTGACTCTCCTGTACAGATTCCACACCAGCTTCACTGAACACCAGCCTCTCTGTGCTGGGTTTTCAGTGTATGGAGTAAAGTCCTTAGTGTCCCTGTGCCAACTGGAGTAGACTCCTAAGCCCCTTTCACACATGCACGGCAACCCTGAACTTTTCTGCACATTACCCGGAGGAGCTGTATGTGTGAACACATATGTCCGAATCAGTCGCACCGGAAAACAAACTGATTTTATCCTGCTAGCACCCTAGTACAAAGCCCATATGTGAATAGAGCATGTAATTGTTTGGAGAAGTCACAGCAAGTGAGTGGGTGTGTTGTTGACGTGTCTATTATGAGACTGGCGCGAAACTGGGAGAATACAAGCATCTTAGGGTAGCTGCTTAATACTCTTTTCTGCTTGTCTGTGTATTGCTTTCCACTCTTTCGTTCATATTGCAGATACATCCAAATACATGCAGTATTGATATCAACGCAAAAACAGTCATAATCTTCGATGTGCAGTAAACAAAACACTGGTGAAAACTTGGTATTGTTTCTGAAAATTTATGGACAAGAAAAAAATTGATGTATGAGTCCTGTTTTTATTTCAAGTACAACAATACTGCAAATTCTTAAGCCAAGAGAGAATTGTTTGTGAGTGCATGGTTGGTTGGTAAGCCTGGTAATCACTTGGTAAATCTGTTGTAAATGATGATGAGTGTATTTAAAACTTGCTAATCGTACTGTGGATTTTTTTCATGTGCACTGGATTGGTTTCACTCTTTGTATTGCATTGTATTTTAATTCTATGTAGTGTGTCGCAGGTCTATTTTTAAACCAGTTTTTTCTTTTAAACCTTTGTCTTTGAGTTAGTGGAAGAACATCCTAGGACAGGCCTGGCCAACCCGCGGCTCGCGAGCCGCATGCGGCTCTTTGCCCGGTTTCATGCGGCTCTTACGTTCATGTCGAATTTTGTGTTTGTGTTTTTTTTATGTGTATATGTACGCGCGTTCGCTTAGCTTGAGTTATATACGGTATTTTCATCTCACGCACATGCATGTTTGATGCAAATTTTCGGGAGGGAAAACCTAATTGTTGTGTATTGTGTCAAGTTCGCCCTCAAAATGGCAGGGAAAAAATGGACAGCAAAACGAAAATGTGAAGATGAACACAGGACTTTTTTAACAGAGTGGGAGAGTTTTTTTTTTGTTGAACGTCATTAGCGCATTTTAAGGCTTCAAATTTTCAGCGCCACTTCAGTTCACTCCATGCCAACATCGACCAGGAATTTCCAAAGGGTACTGAACTTCGCAAGCACAAGTTGGTCACTTTGAAAAGTCAGGCAGAAAAGCATGTTGATGTGTGACATTTACAGTAAATCTGGCTGAGCAGAGGTCTGTGTGTGTGAGAGAGAGCGAGAGAGTGAGGGGAAGGGATGGGGGCAGTTCACGTGTGCTCATGTGAATGATGTGGCTCTTTGCAGTGACACAGTAAAAAATGTGGCTCTTAGTCTCTTACTGGTTGGTCACCCCTGTCCTAGGATATAATTGTTGCCCCATCAACTGCCCCCTAGTAGTGAACATTGCTAAGTGCTTTTTAATTGTTTTAACTCTTTGTAAGTAAAAATTTGTTCCACCATATCCCCATGCTTCTGTGTGGTGGGTTAGTCTGTGGTGTTGGCTCCCCTCCGGTTGTTTTAACCCGTTCCATCCGGAATTAGACACTTGGGCCCAGTGAAGGCTGGTGAACTCAAAATGGGAGGAACAGACTTTACCCTTATACCTATCATTATATCCAACCTGTTCCCAATTATCCTTCTTGATAAACAATAAAACAAGTAATTCACTGGGAAATCAACACCAATTGATGTAATTAGATTAAAAACATCCATGGATATAACAAATGTAACACTAGTTTGCAAAGAACAGCAATTGTATTACAAAATTAAATTCAGTAGTATGAACTCTGAGACAATGATATAGTATTTAAAATGAGTTTATTGAGAAGGGATAGAAAAGAATGAACTTGGGCTTGGAGTCAAAAGGGGGAGGATTTGTCGCATCCTCGTGGAGAGGGAATCCCCCAAAAGACTGCCAGACCTGTAAGCAGAATAAGTAATTTGGTGCATGGCTGTGTGAATTATCACTGGATTCATGAGGTGTGGGCGGAACGGATGTCCGAACAGTTTAACCTGATGCATCTGATGACCAGCGACCCAGGGGTTTGATTAAATAGCCCGGACGTCCATTTTGTGCCGCTGTGGTGCTGCTCCAATTCAGAATAATTGAGAAGTAAAATGGCTAGGTCGGATAAACGAGGGAGGATTCGACAAGCTGTCTTTTTTGTTTCCTCACTCGATGACCATCAGTACTGACATCTGAAACGCTGTTGGGGTGTTGATCAGCGGTGGCCGACAAAAAAATCAGTGTTACCACTAAAAGCGTGCTGTGCCTCAATAACCAAAGCAGTAACTGCTCATTGCTCTACAGGCAGCAATGCCACCCTTCCTGTGACTGGAAGGTTTGTCTGAGTTGCACTACATCAGATGCAGCAACTGAACTCTTTCATTGACTGAAAGTTTTCCTTATTCAAAAAAATGCCGTCCCCTGAATTTTCCCCTTTCAGAAAGACAATGGACTCTCGACACGGTCAGGCTTCAGCTCATTTCTGCAATTCACACCGCTCCATGCAGCACCTTTGTTCGATTTAGTGCAACAAGAATTGACACTCGCTATCACACAATGGAGCACAGTCCAGCAGTTCACACCTATGAATGGAGACAACTTTTCCCTAAGTTTATGTCAGTCAACAAATTTCAATCTCCAAATGAGTCAATGCGGCATACCTGGGGTGCTGCACACAAAAAGGATTGTCCTGTGTTCTCCATTTTGATAGGCCGCAGACTGACCTGTAACACAGCATTCTATGTGCCACTGCTAAACGAGCCAAACAACCTGTTTATGCAGGGATTTGCTCCAGCCACACACCACACCACCTGATGTTGATGGTAATTTGCCTCCGTGGTCCAGGAAGTGAGCTAGCGAGCAAAAACAGGTGGAGTGGTGCTTGTCCAGACTGAATGTCTGCATTTACTGCGGTCCTCAGCGTCGACACTCTCAGTCACATTTCCAGTATAGGGGGTTCATTTGGGCCTCCCTGCTGGTTGAGCATGGAATGGGAAAAGATGCACCGAGATAAAGCCAGACTGCTGGATAATGCAAGCATTGATCCTGTTACCTCTTGCATACTAAGCGAGCGCTCTACCAGGTGAGGTTTCCAGGATGGGAAAGCACCATTTCAGAATAAGTATAAGTGTATACTGTATCAATGTCACCTTTCAGTAACTGAGTTCAACAGTAGTGTGTGTTTCCTGTGTATGATTAAAGTTTGATATGTATTTGAAAAGGTAAAGAGCTGAGCTGACATCTCTGTGCAGGTTTGTGTGTATCTCATCACGTGTCTCATTAGTGTGCATCATTCTGCTTCCTCAGCAGCAGGCAAACAGTGTTATATTTTATCACAATCTGCACTCTGTCCTGATCGAAGGGGTTACTGGCGTTTGTTATTCCTGTGTTCTCACATTTATTTTTAGGGGGTGGTTTCCATTCAGTAGTTCGACTTTCACATGAATTATCAATCTGATTCTGTTTGTTGTGCTGAGTGATTTTGGATTCACTGTTCATTTGATATGTGAGTTGTTGAGTAATATTGAGGTGTCACAGGTTTATATCAAAAACAGAAAGAATATTGCACAGATGAAAGCACAGTGAAAACACAGAACTGTGACTGCTGTTAACTCTTATTCCTCCGTGAGGGTCTGCAGTCACAGAGGGTGTGGTTTTGCTTAGAGGGTCCATGATCAGAGGAAAGAAGAGAACTTTGAATCTGCATTTCAGCAAAAAAAAAGTGCACAAAAGCAGATAATCAGAACCCAGATCCAGAGAAAGTTAAGAGATAAACAGGAGCATCAGGTTTGAGGGTCCTGATATGTGAGCAGCAGTAACAGCTCCATACCTCATCACACAGTGAGTAAATGAATATGGGGACACGCAGACCCTGCTCCATACCTCATCACACAGTGAGTAAATGAATATGGGGACACGCAGACCCTGCTCCATACCTCATCACACAGTGAGTAAATGAATATGGGGACACGCAGACCCTGCTCCATACCTCATCACACAGTGAGTAAATGAATATGGGGACACGCAGACCCTGCTCCATACCTCATCACACAGTGAGTAAATGAATATGGGGACATGCAGACCCTGCTCCATACCTCATCACACAGTGAGTAAATGAATATGGGGACATGCAGACCCTGCTCCATACCTCATCACACAGTGAGTAAATGAATATGGGGACATGCAGACCCTGCTCCATACCTCATCACACAGTGAGTAAATGAATATGGGGACATGCAGACCCTGCTCCATACCTCATCACACAGTGAGTAAATGAATATGGGGACATGCAGACCCTGCTCCATACCTCATCACACAGTGAGTAAATGAATATGGGGACACGCAGACCCTGCTCCATACCTCATCACACAGTGAGTAAATGAATATGGGGACATGCACACCCTGCTCCATACCTCATCACACAGTGAGTAAATGAATATGGGGACACGCAGACCCTGCTCCATACCTCATCACACAGTGAGTAAATGAATATGGGGACACGCAGACCCTGCTCCATACCTCATCACACAGTGAGTAAATGAATATGGGGACACGCAGACCCTGCTCCATACCTCATCACACAGTGAGTAAATGAATATGGGGACATGCAGACCCTGCTCCATACCTCATCACACAGTGAGTAAATGAATATGGGGACACGCAGACCCTGCTCCATACCTCATCACACAGTGAGTAAATGAATATGGGGACATGCACACCCTGCTCCATACCTCATCACACAGTGAGTAAATGAATATGGGGACATGCAGACCCTGCTCCATACCTCATCACACAGTGAGTAAATGAATATGGGGACACGCAGACTCTGCTCCATACCTCATCACACAGTGAGTAAATGAATATGGGGACATGCAGACCCTGCTCCATTCCTCATCACACAGTGAGTAAATGAATATGGGGACATGCAGACCCTGCTCCATACCTCATCACACAGTGAGTAAATGAAAATGGGGACATGCAGACCCTGCTCCATACCTCATCACACAGGCAGGGGGAGAATAGGCAGGGGACTGCTGCTCTGTCCTGGAACCACCACGGCTGAATCCTGCAGGCTTCCTCAACTAGCAGTCACTGCCGGTGAGGAGACGAAACAAGCCAACCAGGAGAAAAGGCACAACGCAGATCACCTCTCTGTGGACTGGGCAGGGCAGTAAGACGCACGCTGTGCTTTACTTTGCGGCACACATCCCTCTCACAACCGGGGCTCTGCCCCCGCTCACCTCCTGCCCAGTCTGGGCTTCTCAGCTCCGTCGCCAGCTCTTCTCTCCTCACTCTTGGTTGTTGCTGCCGTTCTCCTCATCCCTCGCTCTTCTCTGGCTGCAGACATGGTCCCAGGCGTGCATTCCCACCGTCACTCAGTATTTCAATTAAATGTATTTAATATACATATTTAATTACTTTTGACTATTTTGTAATTTGTATTTTGCTGGACAAAAAATAATCAGGTGTCATTTGAAACAAAATACTTTGAGAGATTGTACAGTGGAACCTCGAGATACGAGTTTAATTCGTTCCATGACCGAGCTTGTAAATCAAGGTACTCATATGTCAAAGCTATTTTCTTCATTTAAAATAATTAAAATACCATTCATCCATTCCAATCCCCCCAAAAAACACCCTACTTTTTTTGATACGTACTTTTAACGTACATGAGAAATGTATTTTATTGTCGTATAAACAAAATAGAATACATGTATGAATGTAGTAGTATTAAATAGTGCTCCATAAAATAATAAAATATGCTTGCTTACCTCTAACGTTTAAGGGGCAGCGCTGACTAATGGTAAATTACGTTCGGAGTTGGGCATGAGTGGCAGATGTTGAAGTGTGGATCTTGTAGGAGACAGATGGCGGAGTTTTTTGTTGGCAATATAAACACTAAAATCTTATCCCATAAAACTTATCAATACTAATTGGTACAATTCCTTTATTTTTAATTCACTTTATCAATGAACTTATTTGCTAATTATTTTTTTACAGTTAAATTTTTTATTGTCTTTGCTGTTACATATGTACACTTAATTGCTACAATTTTTTTTGTTTTTTTTTTTCAACTTAAGCTTTAAAATGATTTAAAATTATACCGTACTCGACGAGAATGAAACTAGCCGCATGGGTCTCATTCTTGGTGCGATATGCTGAGAGCGCTTGCTTGTCTTCTTCTAGCTTGGTAGATGGCTGGGATGCGCGCGATTTTCAAAATCAAAGCTTGTGAGCTTGACTCATACCTCGGGGCAAACTCGTAACTTGAAGCAAAAAATAGTCATTTTTTTCAGCTCGTAACTTGGAACACTCGTAAATTGGGTCACTCGTATGTCGAGGTCCCATTGTATATATATATATATATATATATTACAACAGGCTACTGTACATAGGAGGTATGTGTTTGAAAACAAAAAGGCTCCTGGTAAGATATTCATAGCCGTGTTTTTAAATGAGCCGTATCAGTGAGTGCAAATGGTTATCAGTTTATTCATATGCGTGTGTCATTTTGACATGAAAAGTTGATTTTCGGGGAGATAATGTGGTTTTGTATTTGTATATGTGTTTCATTTTTCCTGAGATTTGCAGAGTTTTGCCAATGTGGTTAATGGTATTGTGGTTCATGTTTTTGTTTTGAGAAAATTACATATTTTACCAGTAAAAATGTAAACAATAATTTAAAGAGCTATTATATATATACATTTGACATACACACATATTTTCACATAGACGCACTTGTGAATACACCAAACCTTAATACACAGTTTATAGCCCCATTGTTAATCTCTGTACCAATCTCTGTACATATCAATATGGCCTTTTGGCAGGATCATGTCAAGTCTTTTGTTCATTTCAATATTAAACAATCCCATTTGTTTAGGTTATATCTTAATTATTTATGTATATTTTTGTCTGTAATTGTATCTACATGACATAGAGTGCAGCCTCTCTGAGAAATCCTATTCAATTGACAATTAACCAGTTAATAGCTAATAATTAACCAGTTAATTAACCAGTTATTTGTTAATAGTCGGATTATCTGTAATTAACCCATTTCCCATTATCAACTGCAATTAACATGATCACGTCTTTGCTAATTGTTTAATTTGATGTCTACATCAAAGGTGATTGCCTTCCAGCCTGAGATGACACGCCAAATGTAATTCCTTGTCCGTGAAGTCCGTGATTCCCAACGTCGGTCTAAACTTTTGTTAGATGTCTCTATTCAAGTTGAATGAAAAGGGCTCTTGGAACAAAAGATGTGGCATATTGGATACCCGCCATTTCATATTTTTTTGTAAAACCTTTAAAATCTATCTCCTCCTAGATGATGTATAGAATTTGCACTATATTTGGTATGCAGCATCCACTGTGTGTGATCTAAACTCTCAGCATAAACGTTTGTACGTTGAGGTTTTTGGCCACAGTAAGCCAAAGACATTTGTTAGATGTGGGTTATATTGATATAATTTGTTATGACTCTTGAAACTAATGTTGAATCATCATGAAACTTGGGGTTTGAAATCTAAAGGACATCAGGCTTAAGTCCTATAGTCCTATGGGGCAGCCTATAGTCTTGTGGCTAAGGTACATGACTGGAACCCCTGAGGTTGGCAGTTCAAGTCCCAGTCCAGCCACAGCAAGAACACCATTGCTGTTGGGCCCTTGTGCAAGGCCCTTAACCCCACATTGTTCCCAGGGGGGATTGGCCCCTGGTTAGCCTAATCAACTGGCCAATCCAAAGTCACTTTGGATAAAGCATCAGCTAAATGACTATACTATAATGTAATGTAAAGACCACCAAGTTTGGTATAAATCCATCTGTTGGTTGCACTATAGGAAACACATGATCATAATTCCTAAACCAATTCCCCAATGAAATTGAAAATGTACATGCTATGTCTTGGTCAAAGGTTCAAATAAAGGTCATAAAGACAAGCTGATAGCTCAAAAACATTTCCATGTTTAAATTTCAGCCACATGCTGGTCAGACCCCGTAATTGGGCAGCTTGCAGCTATATTTATCACTGCTGGTCTCCTTGTCTGTACCAGCATCTGCTGAAATTCAACGATTCATGGTTTGAATAAAGCAAGATTTGCATTTATCTAAAATATTGTTGTATTAGGCTGTATCTCCGTCTGTTTCTTGAGTGTAGACTACCTCTGATATCATTATCTTTAAAAGGGGTAATGCTGATATAAAACACAGTTGCAGAAGCAAGTGCAGTCAACAATAAAAACAAAATATATAGTAATTTGCATTTGCTTGCTAGCTCATTCATTTTGTTTGCTAACTAACTAAAAATTTTGTCAAGTGCCGTCTGTAGATTCGATTGCATTGTATGTTTTAACATTGAAAGGTGTGATAGTGTTAACGGCTTGCTTTTTTGCATCTGAGTTTGAAATTGAAAGGCTTAACTGGAAAGCCATATCTATGAATGTACTAGGTTTGGTTGTGTCTGTAATTCTGTATCTATGGGATTCTGTTGTATAACTATACAATAAAAATAGTTATAGATACTTTGATATTTATGGAACCATGAAAATCATGCACAGTATTGGAGGTGTGACACATATCAAAAACAATATCCGCTCTACCTTTGCAACACAGAGAGGAAGTGTGAAAAAAACCACCTGCTCTTTATCATAAAAGGGAAACCAACTCTTTCTTTTCTTTCTTTTGATGACACCACTCTCTCTGACACACTCTATTGGAGATGATGGCACAAGATAACTCCTGTCTGAAAAGACTATGCATTACTTTCAGTGTCCTGTATGCGGTAGGTTACTGAATCATAACATAACAAATCACAAGATAGCAACATAGTATGTGGTGCTGTAAGATTTCATCATCATCATTATTATTATTATTATTATTATTATTATTATTATTAGTCATAATGATAGCCACTGGTGTGGTGGGATAGATTACTGATGTGTTTCTGATTATACATTTAGTGGAGTTCATTTTGGCAGACACTGTTAGTAACAGACTGTAACAGTATTAATGCACATTAAAGTTTGTCATATTCCATGAGTTTTTTCATGTTTATGATTCTTGAATCAGCAGTATCTCTGGTAATTACTCTTTTATTGTGATATTACAAGAAACCATCCAATATCAGTGTTTAATGCAGTGACAGTACTGTAACTACAGTCAGTCATTTGTGTTGTAAATGTAATTCATTATTATTATAGCTTAGTGTTGTCCACTAAGAGTTCCTTTAAGCAGATTTTTAAAACTTTGAAAGTGTGTTCATGAACTTCAGACTGGAAACATGAAACCAAAAACTAAGCCAGAACAACTAAGCAACATAATTCTATGAAATAATTTGGTCTGCTTTGCTCAGATTTTGGGAGTCATCTTTCTGTTTATTGGGATTGCTGCCTCAAGCTACAAAAACGAGTTTGAAGAGGTAAGAGAAAGTGAAATAAATCAAGAGGGCGTAACTAAAGACATGTGAAGAACTGATGTTGATTCATGTTTTAAAGACATCGTTTAATACATAATTATGTAGAAAGACATTGCAAGGTAAAACGTGCAATATGTAATATTGTTCATAGTGAATTGTTGACATATGAGCATATAGACAGACACAGAGCATGTTTTTGAGTTCCATTATTATTATTATTATAATTGGTATTATTATTATTATTCAGGAGGGTGTTTGTCTGAATAATACAAAAACTTGTACTGATTTGCAGTGTAACATGGAGAACAGCATCCTTATTTGTTGCTTAACTGGATCAGTCATGGTAGCTCTTGCACTTCTGGGGTCCATCGGTGTATATAAAGAGAAGAAATGGGCACTGGGTGTGGTGAGTGGTTTACATTATAACGTACATGATTTTTTAACGAAAGTGAACTCGGAATTTAACTGCCCTGTGGTGAAAACAGTCGGAAAAAAAAGCAAAGATAAGGCATGAGCTACTAGCATGAATGATCTGATTTCATAATATCTGTAATATCATTAACCATAGTGTTGTTACCTTTGCAGTATACTTCCTTCTTGGCCTTACATGCCGCAGGATGTTTTAGAGCTCTATGCTCTCTGCCGTCTGTCCATACCGAGGTAAAAGACAATAGTACATATGTCACATGCATCACAAAACAATAGGAATACATATGTAATGGAGAATATGTGATGAATTAAATATGTGTTGAGATAAGTCTTTATTAGTTCTGAATGTTGCAGCATGTTGATTTGAAAAAAGGAAAGCTGAACTCTTGCTAAACTTCTGAGATACTTTGTAAAACAATGAGAAAATAATGTCAGAGGGATCTTTGACAATATGTTACTGAAAGGATGGCAGTATCTCTTCCTAGTTCATGGAATTCTGAATCAGTTAATGACGAAAAATAATACAAAAAATTGTTTTTTTATGTAAGAATGCTTATTGTTCAGATCTAAAAGTCATTGTACAATTAAATAAATCAAATTCTTAACTGTTCAATGTTTGCTGCTCTCTGTGCAACACTGTGGCTTGAGGGAAGTTTGACTTAGTAATCACAATTGGGAACTGATCCAGCATTCACATCAGGTGTACTGTGACTTGGCACAGGTATCAGGAAGGCAGGCAAGAGTGGTTACCAAGATCAACCTGCCTCAAAACCATATACAATTTATCAATGTTTAAAAAGCATGAACAAGCTACGTATTTATTGAAGATTTATGAATATTCTAAACTACACATTAATTTGCTTATAAGCAGTTTTTTTGCCTCCCTTATTTTCAGCCATGCGGTCCTACTGTTTTGAGATACCTGGAGATGGGAACGAAATTTGCTGTTGGACTCTCCATTACGACTGCATTTATTGTGGTATGTTTCTGTTTATTTTGCAAATGGCATTCATCATTGATTGACAGATCGATTCTCCAATCAGTGCTGAGCAAATATAACTCCAAGTCAGGTCTGGCATAAATCTGATGATAACTGTAACGGAGTTGGATTTTTGCCAGTCACAAAATTATTAAAACGTGTCTGGAGAAAGTGTAAGAGTGGTAACTGATATCAGGATAAGTAAGAAGGAAACATCACCTTTATACATTTCCAAAAATCGAATATTGAAAAATGTTGTTTACAGATCAAGTCAGTTGGACAACCACACTTAAATCTTAAAGGATACAGTACATATACTGCTGAAACAAACGTAAGCAGGTTTGTATGAACAAAATGATGGATAAAATTATTTCTGATTACTTTGTCTCATTGCAGATCATTTCAACAATACTGCACCTGGTGCTATCCTGCCAGGTCAGGGAAAAAAATCACACCAGACCTTGGAGATCCTGTGAAGATGCTACCCTACCCCCATACAAGGTCCTTCATGAAGGTGCAGCACTGTAATATGGCCAGTCCAGGAGACGCATTCAAATGCATGAAATAGCAATAATACTGGACTCTCTGCTAATTTCACATCAACTTCTCTATAAATGCTGCTGACAAATATTTAATGTGAAAACTGCATTTTTCATATGTTCTCACCAATTTTGGTAAGTTATATTTGTTTCCTGAACATTTTTCTGTTTTAAGAGATCTCATAACACTTGGCTTAATCATTTGTCTTAATTTGGACTTGTTTGCTAGCGATTACAAAAATCCTTTAAAAATGGGACATATTTATTGTCAAATTATATGACAAATTGAACACAGACCACAATCAGAAATAATGAAAAGTGAACATCCTAGAGCTACAAATAGTCTATATTTGGCAGTCACTGAAATTGGTAAAAGTACTTTGTGGGAAAAAAAATTCCTTGTAAATTAAACTCACAGCAGGAAGATGTGTAAGTTGATGCTTCAACCCTCTATAAGCCTGAATTTCTTATATGACTTGAATTAGTTGTATTGCTAATCTAACAAAAATATACTATTTGAAGATGAGATGCATTTTTACGTTTTTATACCTTTCCTATGCTTTATATGCTTATTGCATTGAACAAGTCCGGCTCACAGAGTTTAAATCAAAAGCTATCAGGTTTCATGGCTAAATGATGTAACCTGTTATAATATTGTTATTTTGTCATAGAGGAACTGTTATATATATGGCATTTATATGTGGCAAATAAAAGTGAGCATGAACCACTGTTTGGTCAGTCATTATAAACATTATGCCATTTTTAATGGTCATTTTATCCCCTTTTCACATCATGACCTGTTTAGCCTCACACAGCACCCATCTCCTGGCAGCTGTGAATATGGGACAGCAAGCCTGGAAAACATTTCATTTCATCCAGTGAAAACTGGAATTCTTGACATCATTAAATGTGTTTTACTTTTTCAACTTCAAATCATGTTCAACTACCTGGGAGATAATGAAGAATTCAAAGGCAAAGCTAATTATAATGAGCCAAACCTGCATTGTGTTACTAAGCATAAGGAAAAAAATAAGGAGCTTCATCATGTGTTCAATGACTTAAGGAGTATATCGACTCACCTCAGTCTATAATTTGATCAGGTATAAAAACATTTTTTTTTTTTTGTATATTTGTTTGCAAAACCACATAAACAATGTGAATACAGGAGCTTTTTCCTCATGACATGCAAATTATCTCTCTAATCATGAAAAGCACCTAATTATGAACAATTAACAGCTTGTTAAGATTCTGGGGTTGCAGTTGTGGTTGGAATAAAAACCAGCATACACAGTGGGCCCCCAAAACTGACGTTAGGAACCACTGCCGTATTTATTTGAGCTCACAGGAATGATGGTCAAGTGAACATTTTTTAAAATTGAATACAGTGTAGGTTTTTAACAGAATTGTAGAATGGCAAAACTGAACAAAACTGATATTAAGCATCCAGTACAAATCCACCACACTTCTTAATGCATCACAGACATTAAGGTGCTCTTATCCATTACAGCTGGTAGAATATGGTGTAACAATTTCTACAGAACAACTGTTGCTGGTTCCACACAATGGAAAAATGTTAGCAAGAACAAAAACTAGGTCATCCTATAATAAATAATTCTGATGCACTGGTGTTGCTGTTTTTAAGTGGGTGAACAAAAGCATCTTCGGTAAGCTTGCACCAAATCTGAAAGGCAGGCCCAAGTAACCCACTCCTAAGCATGCAGTGACAACAGTGTGTCAGAGAGGTTGGTGAAGGTGGTGTGAATGACCTAATTAAGATATTTCTGCTCATACCATGTGTGCACATTGCAGAGGACATTTCAAAGGGCTCTGGGTGAATGTGAATAATTATGCCAATAAAGATGAAGATGGCCTCCTAGTGCCACGGTTTACCCCTTTAAGACCCCTCATCACCAATATACTTATCACCAGTTTTTATGTGAAAATGCAGATTTCACTTAGCACTTTCCTAAGAGTGCTGCTTCTTGTGTGCTTTGCAGTAAACTGTCACCAGACAAACTTATGACTGACAGAACCACAAAAACCACTGGGGAGTTTCATTTCATCAACCTGCCAATTACTGGAAGGTTCACAATATACTGTGCCCTGGGTAAAACTTCCTTGCGGTCTCTTACCCGAGTGAGGGACAAATGAGACTGATAAGACTACTGTGACCATAATTTTCCGACAGACATTGCAGGCAAAGGAACACTGTAAAATGGCCTTCTTCATTGTAAAACAGTACATGAAAAAATAATCAGAGCTGCAATTATGGACAAGGACACCCATCTCCCTAATTTACTATAAGAGAGACACCTGTAGAAGGACACCCATCTCCCTAATTTACTACAAGAGAGACACCTGGAGAAGGACACCCATCTCCCTAATTTACTATAGGAGGGACACCTGTAGATGGACACCCATCTCCCTAATTTACTATAAGAGAGACACCTGGAGAAGGACACCCATCTCCCTAATTTACTATAAGAGAGACACCTGGAGAAGGACACCCATCTCCCTAATTTACTATAAGAGAGACACCTGTAGAAGGACACCCATCTCCCTAATTTACTATAAGAGAGACACCTGGAGAAGGACACCCATCTCCCTAATTTACTATAAGAGAGACACCTGGAGAAGGACACCCATCTCCCTAATTTACTATAAGAGAGACACCTGTAGAAGGACACCCATCTCCCTAATTTACTATAAGAGAGACACCTGGAGAAGGACACCCATCTCCCTAATTTACTATAAGAGAGACACCTGTAGAAGGACACCCATCTCCCTAATTTACTATAAGAGAGACACCTGGAGAAGGACACTCATCTCCCAAATTTACTATAAGAGAGACACCTGTAGAAGGACACCCATCTCCCTAATTTACTATAAGAGAGACACCTCTAGAAGGACACCCATCTCCCAAATTTACTACAAGAGAGACACCAGTAGAAGGACACCCATCTCCCTAATTTACTATAAGAGAGACACCTCTAGAAGGACACCCATCTCCCAAATTTACTACAAGAGAGACACCAGTAGAAGGACACCCATCTCCCTAATTTACTATAAGAGAGACACCTGGAGAAGGACACCCATCTCCCTAATTTACTATAAGAGAGACACCTGGAGAAGGACACTCATCTCCCTAATTTACTATAAGAGAGACACCTGGAGAAGGACACCCATCTCCCTATTTTACTATAAGAGAGACACCTGGAGAAGGACACCCATCTCCCTAATTTACTATAAGAGAGACACCTGGAGAAGGACACCCATCTCCCTATTTTACTATAAGAGAGACACCTGGAGAAGGACACCCATCTCCCTAATTTACTATAAGAGAGACACCTGGAGAAGGACACTCATCTCCCAAATTTACTATAAGAGAGACACCTGTAGAAGGACACCCATCTCCCTAATTTACTATAAGAGAGACACCTCTAGAAGGACACCCATCTCCCAAATTTACTACAAGAGAGACACCAGTAGAAGGACACCCATCTCCCTAATTTACTATAAGAGAGACACCTCTAGAAGGACACCCATCTCCCAAATTTACTACAAGAGAGACACCAGTAGAAGGACACCCATCTCCCTAATTTACTATAAGAGAGACACCTGGAGAAGGACACCCATCTCCCTATTTTACTATAAGAGAGACACCTGGAGAAGGACACCCATCTCCCTAATTTACTATAAGAGAGACACCTGGAGAAGGACACTCATCTCCCAAATTTACTATAAGAGAGACACCTGTAGAAGGACACCCATCTCCCTAATTTACTATAAGAGAGACACCTGGAGAAGGACACCCATCTCCCTAATTTACTATAAGAGAGACACCTTGAGAAGGACGCCCATCAAACACTAATACTTTTATTTTAAAGTTGCTCAAATAACTGAATTATTACAATACTGTTTATAGTAAAAAATGCAGCACTGCAAAAATATGTTGGTCAAACAATTAAAATTGATATTTCAATTATAATATTATGTCATTAATTTGCATAAAACACTGTTTCTCAAAACCTTACCCCCTTTCCTTTTTGTTTGGACTCCATGGTGATCTTTAAAATCTGTGGCAGCTTTTGTATGGGCTCCACCTGCTCTCAGATGAGGGAATGTCATGGCCTAATGGTGACTGAGTGCACCTGAGATTACCACCAGGCAATTAACACTGCTTCTCAAAGGGCCTGTTTGAGTGCACCAGTGTGTAGTGTTAATGGAGAGTGCTGGGATGTAATGGATATTCGGCTGCCTTGTGTTTTGACTATGATGATAGGAAAACGTGACACTGTTAAAAACTGATGCTTCAGCCAAAATATTTACATGAACATACTGCAGCACAGAATCCAGAATCTGACAAATGTATAAACCTCATGACCCGAAGGTAACTATTGTTGATATGAATTACTGAAGCTGAAAATGCCTTCCACTAATGATTGACAGGTGTATGCACAAGATATGGTTTACCCAACATTGCCTGGAAGGCCAAGAGAGGTTGTTTGCTTTCATTCTTTTCATCACATTTGTAAATGTGGGTCACCTGTTTCTTTGCTCTGCATGATAATGTTTGAGTTCTCATGTTTTGTCTTTTCATGTGGTGTTGCTTCCTCTTTTCTTTTATAACCTCAGCGATACAAACAGCTGGGGAACAGGAGATGTTCATAACGCTGAAAGTTTTGTTGTTGGTCCTACATTATTTTCATACATTGTATTGATTGCTACCTTATTTATAAATATAGTACAATCATTTTATCATTGTCCAAACCACAGCAGGATTTCCTGTTAACTAATGTAGGATATTTCAGAGAAACTGAAAGCTTGTACCCATGAAAACCTTAACTTATGTGTAACTTTTTCACCATCTAGCTGGCTCTTGTTTGCCCCCAGAAATGGATTTGTACAACCCGATAGTTTGAATGTCCGTCAACATGTTAAGCTTCCCGAATACTAATTGTACCACCATTTCCCAAAACGTGTTATTGAGCTTTTTAATAGTTCTCAGACATGTTCTTTTGTCTATATATTGTGTTTTTTATTTTTTTACCAATGGAACGAGTGAAAGCAGTTTGCTTTAATGCTGTTCCCTTTCTGCAGTAGAGATTGATATGCCATAATTAGAATGCCATTTTTTGTGTGTTCATTCCATTGACCAGTGTTTTAGTATCTCTATTTCTGAGGTTCTACAGCATGTATGTGACCTGTACAGTAGGTTTACAATCTCTGTTATACTCTCAAAATGTAACAGGAAATACAGGGTCTCTTTGGGCCCTGTGTTCCACTGCTTGTTGTGAATACAATTAAACTAGATATAGTGTAGTTTTAGCTTCAGGTACAGTTTTACCTCAGTCTCTGAAAGTGTCCGGTTAATCTCCATGGCCTGCAATCTGACTGGTTCCTTTGGTTGGCTGCAGCATTTTAAAATTTAAAGTATTCACACCCAATACTGTGTCCAGCTCCCCGTCTACTGTATTGATCAAAACAAGAGCAATGTTTTAAGGGAAAGGGTTAAACAGTTGCATAAGATAGTCAAAGGGCAGACATAGACAAAGATATCGTGAATGGATTGATCCCTGGCAGTGAGCTGTGCACAAACCATGTAGAATCAACTTAAGATCAGTGTACGGTATATAGAATGATAGAGAGTGAGAGAGAGAGACAAAGGCTGATGTTTACTTTATCTTTTTATGAACAGGGATGGACCACATAAAGATAATAGCAAGGAGGATCGAAAAGAGATGCGACAACAACAGGGCAGGAGAGTCAGTCGGAGAAAGAGGCAGATTAAGAACTCGAAATGGGGAATTGGGATAAATTAGGGCAACTAATCAGTATATATTATGCCTCAACCAAGCATGTTTTTCTTATATTTATAGCTAAGATTTGATCTAGGTTGATGTAGGTCCTCAATGGTGATCTATCTAAAAGCACTTGCATAATGTAAAACACATTACCTGGAAAAAAAACCCTTGAGAGACAATGCCCCTGGACCTCTCTACAAGGTCTGACGAGGCCCAAGATGTTTGAACATAAGCCCCAGATGTTTTCAAATCCTGCTGACGGGTGAAGCTTGTTACAGAAGAAAGGAAAAACACTGAAATTCAGCTCAAAATATGACCCATTTTGTGTTGCCTATACAGAAGAGATAATCAGTAATGAGAATAAATAGTGTTAGTGTTGGGAGCTGCAGATGCTGACCCCCGCTACCCCAACACAGGTACAATGATCCACCCAGCATGGATGACCAGAAAACAGAGTCACAGTAAGCAGAGCATTTAAGCACTTCCTCAGTGGACAGCTCAGGTACTTCCCAGAGTTACCCTATGGAAGACACTACTGTAACTTTTGATGACAATGGGTTCCTGGGCCTTCATCAGGTTTTCCCCTTCTTAATAGTTAGAGATCAACCTTTTTTTCATCAGGTCTTTTTTTCTTACTTCTTCTGACCTCATTAAAACCCAATTAAAACAAACTAACAATGTACAAATTTCCAGTGAATAGGAACCCCTCCTGGCTAACAGGATTCCCAGATATGGAACAGTGCTCCTTTGACCCCTGCCACAAAACACAACCAAAATGTCCCTGGTCTTAGAAGACTAAGATCAAATTATGTACAAATTTACAATATATGCACATCCCCAGGCTAACAGGGCTGGTAGACGCAGACCCCTGTTTGCCCTGAACCCTGCCAAAAGATTCTACAACACTCCATAGCCCTGCATGATGCAAGGACTGAAGGGGTGGAGACAACATTGAGGTTAGGCCCTTCTTCATATAGGACAGAGGATTTGTGTGTGCTTTACATAGATACACACAGCATTTTCCACTGTACCTCATCACACAGTGAGTAAATGAATATGGGGACATGCAGACCCTGCTCCATACCTCATCACACAGTGAGTAAATGAATATGGGGACATGCAGACCCTGCTCCATACCTCATCACACAGTGAGTAAATGAATATGGGGACATGCAGACCCTGCTCCATACCTCATCACACAGTGAGTAAATGAATATGGGGACATGCAGACCCTGCTCCATACCTCATCACACAGTGAGTAAATGAATATGGGGACATGCAGACCCTGCTCCATACCTCATCACACAGTGAGTAAATGAACATGGGGACACGCAGACCCTGCTCCATACCTCATCACACAGTGAGTAAATGAATATGGGGACATGCAGACCCTGCTCCATACCTCATCACACAGTGAGTAAATGAATATGGGGACATGCAGACCCTGCTCCATACCTCATCACACAGTGAGTAAATGAATATGGGGACACGCAGACCCTGCTCCATATCTCATCACACAGTGAGTAAATGAATATGGGGACATGCAGACCCTGCTCCATACCTCATCACACAGTGAGTAAATGAATATGGGGACATGCAGACCCTGCTCCATACCTCATCACACAGTGAGTAAATGCACAGCGGTAGCCCCCACCGACCGGCCAGCCCCGTGCCGCCAAGACAAGCCCTGGGAGAGGGACTTCCTCACACCGCACCGCAGGCCAATCACTCCAGTACAAACCCCCGTGCCCCACACTCTAAGTTAATGTGCTAAGGCCAAGACCCTCTCCCGAGCCCGCCAACGTGGCACAGGCCAGCCCCCACTTGGCAACGCACCCAGGGAGAGGGAGGTCCACACACTCGCACACACACACTCACAAAAAGAAAAGCAAAGGGTTGGACGCGGTTCGGCCCATGCAGGCCTCCTCTGCGTCCCAAAATAAAAAACAAAACCCAAAGAAAATAGGCAGGGGACTGTTGCTCCCTCCTGGAACCACCGCGGCTGAATCCTGCAGGCTTCCCTGACTCGCAGTTGCTGCCAGTCGGGGAACGAAGCAGGCCAACCAGGAGAGAAGGCACGACGCAGATCACCTCTCTGTGGACTGGGCAGGGCAGTCAGACACACGCTTTACTTTGCGGCACACGTCCCTCTCACCACCGGGGTTCTGCCCCCGCTCGCCTCCTGCCCAGCCCGGGGTTCTCAGCTCCGTCGCCGGCTCTTCTTTCATCACCTTCGGTTGTTGCTGCCATTCTCAGTAGCTTACAGGCTTTTTCCCTTTGAACCCACAAATGGGCTTCTTTTAACCCAAATGCTGGAAACTTTTCCTTGTTGTGATGTCACCAGTGCTCAGGTCAGATAAATCGGAGCTCAAAAATGATGCCCGAATTTCTGACCGATAATTCCAAGTTCGACAATCATTCAATTCATTTTTTCACTGGTCGAATGTTGTTTTTAGGTTTACCGCCCTCACAGAAGGCGACTAAATGCTGAACTGTTGGAGAAGTTAGTTGTACTAGAAAACAACCAAACTGAAACTGTAGTGTGAGGGGGTACATGACGGGGAATATGTTGTTTGGGGGAAGGGAGCACTTCTCTTTCTCTCACATACTAAATGTGTTGTATCTTACTCTACTGTAATGGCACTGTTCATTGTCTCTTGCACTTCTTCAAGTGATTTCTTGTAAAGTTAGAGATCTAGAAAATTAGCTTACTCTACTGTTGCACTCCCCCACGGGAATTCTTCCAAACAAAAATGCAGAAATGAAAATTAAAGAAACAAAACTGAAACTAAATCAAAACCTCAACGAAAAAACTGTCAGCTGTTTTGCATTTACATTTATTTATTTAGCAGACGCTTTTATCCAAAGTGACGTACAAGGAATACATACAATAGTTACAACTCAAATGCAGCAGCAAAAAAGCATTATTTATACTAAAGCAGTGAAAACCATAAGTCTAAAAACAGCCATAAGCAGAATAAGCATAGTATAACCAACAAACATATAACAACCACCAAGCATATAAAACATAATACATAACCAAATAAAACAAAAAAATATTATTATTATTATTTATACAAATTAAGATATGAATGTAAATACATGAAATATTACAAGACATATATAATAAATGAAGAGCATGGAAACAGCAAGACATCTTGCACAAACATGCAAAGCTGGTGTGAGTTATCTGACAGATTACACAGACAAAAGGCATGTGGCATAATTCATTTAGTATAAATTAGAGTAGGGGAGTAGAGGTCAGTGTCTCAGTATAACAAACATTCTATATATATTCAGATATATATAGATTTCTATATTCAGAGGGAAGATATATTTGTACATTTCGGCTATCATGCTATTCCCTGTTAAAATGCAGAGTGAATTGGAAATAAATAAGTGCAGAGCAAATGGGAAATGTTCATGGTGGTAATTATTGAATTAAATGCTGCTCACTTTGTGTGTGTTAATTATCACAGACCTCACCCCCACAGACAACCATAATTGCCAGTTCGTGAACAGCTATAAAATACAAATGCTTATTAGCTTTCTATTTAAAATTGTTTAAAATATTTAAAAATAAAATGATTCCTGTTTTTATTTCAATAAAAAATCTTTTCTTGTTCCATTCCATTTTCTGAAACAATACCTTGTTTTCGCAAAACTAAAAAACATAAAAAATGACTACAGGACCTCATTCACATAGCAACCAATGTTCCCAAATCAAGACTTGTTCCTAAATGTGTGTGTGTGTGTGTGTGTTTGCGCACGTGCGTGTTACATATATGGATGGGTGAGACCCCAGGTTTAGGTTATGGTTGATCATAAGTGTCTTAGGCAGAGCATGTGTGTGTGTGTGTGTGTGTGTGTGTGTGTGTTTGTGGTACTCTGTGGTGTGTATAAGGTAGAGTGGGTGTGTGTATATGGTTGACTAAGTGACTGTGTGTGTGTGTGTGTGTGTGTGTTTGCGCACATGCGTGTTTCATATATGGATGGGTGAGACCCCAGGTTTAGGTTATGGTTGATCATAAGTGTTAGGCAGAGCATGTGTGTGTGTATGTGTGTGTGTTTGTGGTACTCTGTGGTGTGTATAAGGTAGAGTGGGTGTGTGTATATGGTTGACTAAGTGACTGTGTGTGTGTGTGTATAAGACTCTACTCCAGTTGGCACAGGGAGACTGAGGATTTTACTCCATACACTGAAATCCCAGCACAGAGGGGTTTGTGTTCAGTGAAGCTGGTGTGGAATCTGTACAGGAGGGTCAGTGTGTCAGAGTCAGAGACGCTGTAGAAGGACAGAGTGCCGGCTGGACGGTCCACACACACTCCAACTCTGTACACACACACTCCTACTCTGTACACACACACTCTTAATCTGCGGTAGGGGGAGGGAGGGACAGGTAGGACTATTTCCTTATTGTTGTGACTGACAGAGTATCTGTGTTTCGAGCACTCCAGACTCCAGGAGTTTTTATTCCCTCCAAACAAACAGTCAGCACTCCATCCTTTCCTGCTAATGTCTTTATATGTCACTGCTATATCAACCCCTCCCCACTCAGGCCCACTCCACTCAGCCTCCCAGTAGCTGCGCTCACACAGACTCTCTCTACACACAACCTGGAACCAGCCATCAAATCTCTCTGGATGACCAGGGTATGGCTGGTTCTCTATTCCCCATGTCACCTTCCTGTTCCCCTCAGACAGAGACAGCTTTCTGTGTGCTGTGTTTGGATCCAGTGTGAGCTGACAGCCATCTGCAGATCAGAGGCATTAATCAGATTAATTATCTTTGTTAATATTCATCTCATTATGTGTGTAATGCAGCGTGTGAGAGAAAGTCACTATGAAAGACTGTGTGAAAGAGAAAAAGAGGGAGGGGTTGAAAAAGAGAAGAGTTATGAGAGAAGAAGGGGGTGAGAGAGGAGAAGAAATGAGGGAGTGTTCAATGCTGACAGACTCACATTTCCTGGGTCCTGGTTTGTTCCTGCTCTCTCCTCCATGGTCCACACTGTAGGAACAGCAGAACAGACAGTGACTGAGTGACACACAGTGTAGACACTCTCTGTACTTACAGCAGTGTGTCTATGAGGTGCAGTGTGGAAACTCTCTCTACTTACAGCAGTGTGTCTATGAGGTGCAGTGTGGAAACTCTGTACTTACAGCAGTGTGTCTATGAGGTGCAGTGTGGAAACTCTCTGTACTTACAGCAGTGTGTCTATGAGGTGCAGTGTGGAAACTCTCTGTACTTACAGCAGTGTAAGTGTGTCCAGTTTAGCAGTAGAGAGCGCTCTCACTCCTGAGTCTCCTGGGTGATTGTAGCTCAGATCCAGCTCTCTCAGGTGTGAGGGGTTTGAACGCAGAGCTGAAGTCAGAGAATCACAGCCTCTCTCTGTGACTCGACAGCCTGACAGCCTGCAGAGAGAAGGAGACCAGGTTTGGACAAACAAGCCATTTATAAAAAAAACAGCAACAAGGCTATGAAATTAGTAATTATAATTATTAAACATACAGCAGTTTGTTATACATCTTTTATGCTAAGTCTTGGTTAAATAGCCATTGCTGATTGGCTGGAGGGTGCACATGTTTTTCTTTCATCAACACAGTGAAACTATTTTTATATGATGTCATAAACAAACAGCTTCCATTGGTGCCCATTTTGTGTCTCTTCTTATGTAGTTGTTTTGTTTGGATTTTATTTACTTCATTCTGTTGTATTTCTGTCCCTACAATATACATCGTTTTCACAGGTCATTAGCCATGCAGTGTCACAGGAAGCAGTCTGATTTCATCAAGGCTATGCTGCAGAGTGGCTCAACCAATGAGCAACAGTCACAGCAGAGCAGACCTGAGTGTGATACAGACTTTACTTTGTTACTGACTTGAGTTTGTCATTGCTTAAATATCTGCACCCAGACACAGGGCAAATAAAAAAACACTTATTTTCAGCATGGTTGAAAATGCTACACAGCAGCATTAAATATGACAGACACAGTAATGTTCATCCCAGCTCATTTAACATTAGATCATAGACACTGTAACTGTAAAATAAACCACTTCAGGTTTTGTCTCAGGACTACATCACACCATCCTGTCATATTTTATTTGACATTGTGGTTTATTTATGACATATGAGCTGAAAATGATGTAGGGTATTATTTCTAATCATTAGATTTTATCCTTATTGCAAGGGTTGTGCCAACTGATATCAGATACATGAGACTCACCCCAGTCTCTGCAGTTTACAGTGTGGGTCCTCCAGTCCAGCAGAGAGCGCTCTCACTCCTGAATCCTGTAGCTCATTGTCTCTGAGCTCCAGATCTATCAGCTCTGAGTGGAGAGAATGCAGGACTGAGGCCAGATCATCACAGCAGCCCTCTGAGAGATTACACCAACCCAGCCTGTGGAAGGAAAACACAGACTTCACATATACACCAACCCAGCCTGCAGAGAGAACATACACACGATAAATATACACTATAAATATACAGATCAAACTTGTTCCAGCACATCCCACAGATGCTCGATCGGATTGAGATTTGGGGAATTTGGAGGCCAGGGAAACACCTTGAACTCTTCTTCATTTTCCTCAAACCATTCCTGAACAATGGGCCTCATTTATCAAACGTGAGCTGAACGAATTTGATCGTAAATCGTTTGTAAATGCATTTATGCAAAAAATGTGGGATTTATCAAAGTTTTCATATATCAGTTTGTTCGTAGGGTCCGAAGAAATTTCACGAGTGCTCTAAACTGTTCGTATTGCGTGCGTAAATGGAAAAACACAGCTGTAAAGCTTGTTTTTCGTGTTGTTGCTTTTATTTTTCCATTTACTCACTTTTTATTTGATTAAATATGAGTACCAAATTATTTGGCAGTAATATAGTAACATTATCACGGTCCAAAGTGTTATATAAAATCACTATTGGAGTCAACATTAAAACAGGTCATTCGGCTTCATTTGTGTAATCCTGATTAATAAAATTAATTAGTTTGCTTGCCGAAGGCGCAAACTACTGTTCTTCTATAGAATCTTTACTACATCTTAATATAATTATTCCTGATTCTTCCGGACATAACTCCCCCAACAGTTTTTAAGGTAGACATACTGAACTTGGCGTGAATATACTCTTCAGGGGCCTCATTTATAAAACTTTGCCTACTTTCATGCCTACAGAGTTACGTACACCAAAACCCACGAGTTTGCGTATGCAAAAAAAAATTCTGATTCATAAAACTTGCGTACGCAACACATACACGTCTTCTGTTATAAATCACAACTAATCCTACTTTTGTGCGTACGTGAACACGCGCCACAACCACACCCTGAAACACCCACATTTAAGCATATATGGTGCTCCGGAAGTCGAAATCAATTAAGTAAGATCTATAAATAATGTGTAGAACAGAGCAATACATTTTAAATGCAATAATGGCAGTGAACAGGGGGAAAAATAAACAGCGAAAGAAGCTGCGAAATCGAAGCTTTAGTTGCCTAAACAGAGATTAGAAAAAATTTATTTCAGGTGTCCACGGCACCGAGGTAACAAATACAAAAACACCTTGCATGGCAGGAGGTTATCGCGTTTGTCAATTTCTCAGGTATAGAGAGCCGCACGCAGATCAAAATGAATAAAAGATGGTCCGACATCAAGCTTGAGGCAAACAGGCTTCTACTTGCCCAACTGCAAGTATATGGGCAATGGGCGGCGGTATGGAGGGTGCCACCACTGAACACCGTTGATGAGTGGCTGGCTACGATTATCGAGTTGATTTCCAACTGTACTTCTCATCAGAGTGAACGAATCATAACGTGACCCTGGCCATCGGGAAACCACATATGTCGGTGTTATTTGTGTATCGCAAATCACTTGCACGTTTATTAACTAGAGATTCTTATGATTTACGTACACCTATTCATAAACTGACTGCGCCCTTATTGCAATGTGAGAGCAGTCGATTGCACCGGTTACATCGGGAAAACCGGTCATCGCTGCAAATTGATTTTTGATGTTTCCTCTGGATAGTGGAATTTGAAATACATCGAACCCAGGGACCATCCATGGTATGACATGACTGAATGACAGTTTGGGATATACACGACCGGTCCGCTATTTCCCGCTGGACACTCCCCGTGGCCAAGAACCCCAGAGTTGACAGGATTTTCAGATGGACAGGTATTGAATGGTTGCTACATGTAGGGCGCTCCAGCACCGGCCCCAGATCAGCACAGATTTCCAAGAGTACAGTCATGTTAAGCGAAATCGACTCATAAGCCAGTCGTCATCGTGGGCAAACAAGAAAAAGTCGGAACAGTCCCTGAAGACACGTTCGGTCGCACCATTCAGTTCACAATATCCTCATTGAAAAGGCAGCCATGGTTATGCTGTCTTGCTATCCTCACACGCTTTAAGTATATTAATGTGAACAAAATACATTGGCTAATAATGATTATTAGTGATTGCTGATTGTTCATGTCTCTTAATCTGTTAATTTATCATGTATGGCCGAAACAACATTGGTTACGAATAATAATGTGATCCTAATTATTCATCAAGAAAAAGGAAACTATAGTGCAAATTTCTTGTGGTGTCTAGGATGTGCTATTTAGAGCAAATATGTGCTCTAAATGTGCGTACGCATGGGTCAAACGTATCGTACCGGTACGCACATTCTCACGGCAAGTAGAAGTTTTATAAATCCCAAATTGTGCTTGAATATCGGCGTACGCACGTTTGGGAGCGTATTTTGTGCGTACACACGGTTTATAAATGAGGCCCCAGGTTGCTTTTATTTTTCTGAGCTATAGATTAATACTTTTTAAACTACAAATCTTTAAAAAACGCCTCCATTGACTTCAAATTGGCGGAATGTTGAGCATGTTAATGTGGCTAACGTTACTAAGCAACAATTATAACTGCCGCTGCAATTTTAAGGTTGTTGAAAAATTATCCAAAGAATACAGCATGCTTGCCTGTTAGCTACCTTACCGGACTTGACATTTTGGAATAACTTTCTGGATATAATGACACTGGTCAGGTATAATGATCTTAAATGTCAATTTCAGGTTTTTAACAGAAAGTTCTACTGTTCTTTGACTGCTTCTAGTACTCCTGCCGCTACTACGTCAGTTCTTAGTGTACCTACTAAACGTTTTAATATACTAATAATAAGTAAATTAGTATATTAAAACTTCTAGTAGGTAGCCTACATATTCTTCAAGCCCTCGGCAAGCAAACAATTTCTTCTGGAACTCTATATCTAGTTATCGTTTGGAATTTTACATGAACTCCATAAAACACGCTAACGGCGTTTACTGTAAATAAGGAGCAGAAACCTTTGCGAAGGTCTTCATTGCTATGGCTGACCTCGCTCTATTAGTTTTAAGAACATTTTAGGCAGTCAACACGTCTCAGAAGCAGCGCAGAAATAGGACTGTCATAATACATTTACGTTCTTATTTTATAAACATACGTTGGATTTGACTAATATAGCCAGCTCATTGGGCCATTTACTGTATAATTTGCGATCTAAATTTTTCCTGTGTTTGTTTGAAAAATAAATCTAAATATTACAATCATTGTCGATATTTTTATACAAGGTAAAATGACGTTAGAGAGGGCCTGCAGAGTGCAAGGGAGGGCACACTATTATGGAGGCTGGTATACAAAAATTTACCTTCAGAATTGGAGAGTGATTGATCCAAGACCAGGGAAAACAGATCGCGTTCACCCTCCACGGTAATTCCAGCTAAAGACGTCTCTCCGATAATTCGCCTCCAGTTTCATGTTGAACCATTTTCCTTTAACCTGTTGCAGTGTACGCGGAACTTTTGACACCGAATTTACTGCAACAGTTATTTCTTGCCAGGCTTTGGTCTTCCCTGGCCCCAACACTAAACTACTTAAACTTCTGAACAAATAATTTGTTTTATTCTGTTTCCATTAACAAAACTTCATTCGCCGCTTCAGAAGTTTTTTTTTCTTCTGCCTTTTCTCTGCCATCTCTTTACATTGCCAGAAATGGGATTTCAAGCTCCTTATATGGTATTTCAGGGGCGTCGATTTATGCTAATCAAAAATTTTGTGAACGCGCTTGTCATTTACGATTGATTGGTATTTATCAACACGCACGAAATACGAACAAATGCTGTGTTTACGCATGTTTGATAAATCCAGCGGAATTTGTTAGTTCATAGCCGTTGAAACAAATTTACACACAGTTTTACGAAAATATTGATGAATGTAGCCCAATGTGTGCAGTGTGGCAGGGCGCAATGCACACATTGTCCAGTCCAGTAACGACGCTCATGTGTGGTCATATGTTTTGGCTCATTGGTGTATGTCCATATTTAAATCTTTCAACTGTCATACAGATATTTATGCAATAATAACACGAGGCTGGTGCAGTCCACATAAAACATTAATATTTCTTGAGTTAAAATGTGGAGTAATGGAATACGTGTACGAAGCTCTGGGATTTTTTGACTCGTTGCCATGGTGCATCTTGTTATCTGCGCTCCATTTATGATGATTTCTTACTTTCACCGTGAACGCACTTCAATCAGGTTCAGTTTAGTCAGAGGTATTTGAACTAATTCTAATCAGCTGTTCTGGAACTGAAAAATTAGGGTGTGTTACCTCAGGTTTGTTCAACCCAGAGTTCAGGTTTAAGTTCAGGGTTTGTTAAACCACCTTTCTGAAATACCCCCCTGGACGTTTTAGAATCGTTTAATCGGTCTCTCGTGGAGAAATTTAAAAACGCTTGTACTGTGGACATGATCCTTTTTCAAAACTGATAGACAAAATGAGTTTCCGAAAATATCCGGATATGTGTATACAAGGCCACAGACTAAGCCAAAAGCTACATGAGGATGGTATCACTCTCAGATAAGGGAAAAAAAGCTGTTATGACGATAATGGCAGTGACGGGCTCAACACCGCGGTACACCACCTGATACCACGGTATGGCATTAATGTGGTTATCGTCACAGCTGGTAACTCTGGGACCGTCTGTGTATACCAGCTTATCTTGTGAGGGAACACACACACATTATCCACCTAGGACCACATTGGAAATAGGTGTTATTAAATCTTTCAGTTGTCATACTCTGTGTAAAGATACTTAAAGTAATAATAACACATGAGAGGTTGTGCTATACTGAGACTATCAGAGCAGCAGTGTGAGGCTGATGACAGTGACCAGCTCCACTGTACCCCCTTATCTGTGGTGATGCACAGTGGCAGTAGAGTGGTGGCTTTAGGCTGCTTTTCTCTCTCATAGTCTCAATATCAGCCACTTATTTAGCAAAACATGTAACACCATTCCCAAGAAGAATGATCTCATTAGCAGCAGGGAATAACACAGAGATGCCCTGAAACACAAGAGGTGGCATGACAAGGTAGCCTGCTAACGCATAAAAACAGAAGAAAACATGGAAAGATGCGATTGCCGAAACATTAAGGAAATTGGATTATAAAAATAAGAATGCAAATTTCTGGGTGAAAATTATACTTTAATTTTAACCAATTACATTATTTTTCAATGGAGGCTTTGTTAATGGAACATTGATACATATAATAATATTATCATACAAAACGTAAACATTTATGTTTGACATTCATAAAATTTGGGTGAATTTTTTTTAAAATAGCTTAAATATTTCCTGGGAAAATGTAATAAATGTAATAAAATAAAAACTGCAGCTGATGAGCCAATGTTCTCATGTTGGATATACCTGCAGATATACCTGTTTCTGTTTAAGCACAAAGAGGAACATTCTCTGCACTCTCAGTCTGGGTTCAGATTGATATCAGTGACAGCTGAGGTACGCCCCCATTAGGGTAACAGGTTTGGTGCAGACGTAGCATGAACAAACCTGCATCACAATGTGTTCTCCCCTGATTAGACCCTAAAACTGGTGCACTACCATTGGATGAAACCAAATTATGCCACATGTGAAGCCACATCAAGCTGTTACTGGAAACACCAGGGTTGTTGCTGCAATTCTGGTACCCTGTAAGTTGGCCCCTCCACCCCTGCTGTATAATGAACCTGTACACTATATGGCAGTCAGGACACTGAACTGAAACTGGGGCTGCAGGCAGTGCTCAGGTAGAGCTAAGGCACATTCGAAGAAGGGGGGCAGCAGAGTCATTATGTGACATTAGCACACAGGAAGGGTGCAGCTAACCGCTAATACAGTGACTGTGAACAGCACATGGGGCTCATGGACTGTGTGTACAAGTGCAGCTACTGATAAGCAGCTGGCTAAGTTACATGCTAACTGGGCATCATTTAGACACAGAAACCCCATCAACAGCATGTTGCTTACCTGAGCTGTGCCTGAGAGCAACATAACTGCTCACGATCTTTACTATAGCAAATACCAAACTATGTATGACGAAGTTATGCTGCTTTCAAAGTAAACGTCACTTATCAGCTGTGAAATGATTGGTGGCAGTATGAAGCGCTGTGATTGGACAGAAGGAATGAATATTCTGAATGGACATTCAGCATTCAGGCAGCATCTGTGACCTGACAATGTGCAGACTCCACAGGAACCTGTTATCCCTGTTTGCTTTGTTGTGATATAGGACCAAGGAGGGAGGGATTAGACCAATGTGGAAATGAAAGAAGGCTGAGGGAGAGAGGAGTAAACTAAAAAAGGAGCTTTTTACATTTAATTTCACATCTCCGTAATCACTAATTCTATTTACTAAAGGTCACACAGTACACAGCACTACTTACCCCAGTTTCTGTAGTTTACAGTTTTGACTCTTCAGTCCAGCACAGAGCAGCTTCACTCCTGAATCTCCCAGGTTATTGTAGCTGAGGTCCAGCTCTCTCAGGGGAGAATTTGGTGACTGGAGAGTTGATGCCACAGACTCACAGGACTTCTGTGTGAAGTTACCACCATACAGTCTGCAAAGAAGAACCAATTATGATATAATGTAATGTTTTCTGCCTGGGTCTTACTTTTTTGTATCTTAGCCCAGCTCAGATCAGAGTTGCACTGAGACCACATGAAACCAACAACTCTTATGGAGAATTGCAGGTCGTCTGATAGTGGATGTGCAAAAACCGTGCTGTCCACATGAAAGCAACAAGATGACAGTTGGATAACAGTTTCATAGCAACTATTAACAGGATTTATTGTTTACATGTTAGCTGTAAACTGCATGTAAACTGAGACGAACTCAAAGAACAAACGGTATAAATGCACAAGACTAACGAGCAAACGAGACACAGATGAACAACAGGGCAGAAACAAATGAGCAATCAACAGAATGGGTAACAGGGAAGGTGGGGCTAACACGAAAGGAGAATGAAAGCAAAGGCACATGGATAGGGAACGAAAAAACCAAAACAAATGAACACAGCCGAACGAAGATAACAGAACACACAAGATCAGACAGCATTATTGACAGAGACTGAACAGCACATGGGGTTCATGGACTGTGTGTAAAAGTGCAGCTACTGATAAGTTCCTGGCTAACTTACATGCTAACTGGGCTTCATTTAGATACAGAGACCCCATTGACAGCATGAAGCTTACCCTGACTGTGCCTGAGAGCCACATAACTGCTTTACTATAGCAAATACCTAACTGTGTATTACCAGGTTATGCAGCTTTCAAGGTGAACATCACTTATCAGCTGTGAAATGATTGGTGGGAATAGGAAGTGGTGTGACTGACACTAAATGGTCGAATGTGGGAAACGAAAGAAGGCTGAGGGAGAGAGGAGTAAACAGAAAGAACGAGCTTTTTAAAGTTGCATTTTATAGCTCTATAATCAATAATTCTACTCTAATGGTCACTTAAAAGCGCACAGCACTACTCACCTCAGTGTCTGTAGTTTACAGTCTGGACTCTTCAGTCTAGCACAGAGCTGCTTCACTCCTGAATTTCCCAAGTTATTGTAGCTGAGGTCCAGCTCTCTCAGGGGCGAGTTTGATGACAGGAGAGCTGAGGCCACAATTTCATAGAACATTGTGACATTACCACCAACCAGCCTGCAAAGAAGAGCTAATGATTATGTAATGTAAGAATGTTCTAGATGTGGAGTCCCCTGATTACACCCTAAAACTGGTGCGCTACCATTGGATGAAACCAAATTATGCAGCAAGTCCAACCACATCAAGCTGCTACTGGAAACACCAGGGTTGTTGCTGCAATTCTGGTACCCTGTAAGTTGGCCCCTCCACCCCTGCTGTATAATGAACCTGTACACTATATGGCAGTCAGGACACTGTACTGAAACTGGGGCTGCAGGCAGTGCTCAGGTAGAGCTAAGGCACATTTGAAGAAGGGGGGCAGCAGAGAGTCATTATGTGACATTAGCACACAGGAAGTGGCAGCTAACCACTGATAAGCTAACTGTGAACAGCAAATACCCAACTGTGTATTACCAGCTCATGCTAGGCTGTGGTTCAATCCGTAAAATGATCCGCCCTCAGGCTCTTCCACTTGCAAACTTCCCTTGGGAGGATGTGAAACAGAAGAAAAAGAACACAGGAAGACACTCGAAACTCAGGGGGAGGAGCAAGGGATGGAGCGGAATATTTTTTAATCAGACCACACTTCCACTGGCAAGTTAGTGAGAGAAACCATGGACACACAGACGCATGTTGTCATTGCGTGTTGTGTGCGTATTGCAGTTCATTCTGATTGCATATGGGATGATGACCAGAACCTTTGTCCTGGTCGATTAAAAACCAAAAAAAACAGCACCCCTTAATCACCGTCAGAAACACTATGGATTTATGGTCCATTGCAGTAATGTTGTTATTCTAATGTTTATTTTATATCATCACATTTACTAAGCATGAGTAATGGCACAATATTTAATCAGACAAAAATAATTAACAATTCTTAAGAGTCCTTATGAGCAACACTCACTCTCATGCCAATTTGAAGGCATTTCTCTTACCCGTGAACAGAGCCTCGTTCTATGCTCATAATAGTACTAGCTATTCAGTTTCCTCATTGGACCCTTTAAAATAAAATCAATGAATAAATCTGTGTGTGAAAGCTTACGGCAAATTGCAAAAGATGGTAAATTCCAAATGGTGGGACAATAATCTTCAAATCGAAAATATGCATTTTAAAATAGACTTCTGCTCACTCCTACACTACTTGTTAGCTCGTTTGCTGGCTTCTACATATTAGCTGCAAGCTAGCTTAGGTTAGCAATCAAGTAATACCCTAAAAATTATTGTGACATCGCATTTGATGTATTATTTGCTGGAAATCAATTCTAAAGCATTTACACACCAGTGCTAAATCAATTATATTTATTGACTAATTCAATATCACAATTCAATTCAGCAATATAACTTATGAATGAGCTCTTCATCCCCACAGTAGCCGGAATTATGGGGGCTGGAACATTTTAAACAGGAAGTTAAGGGGACGTGATGCATTCTGGGAATTCACTGCCTCATGTCTGAAACGTTGTGGACTCGTTCCCTAGAGCTAAATCGAGGATCAAGGGGCTGATCTGCGTTTTTCCCCTGCATTTATAACAAATTAGACCGCAAGTGGCCAACAAACAATTTCCAGATTCCAAAAGGGATTCCCCAAAGTGGAAGTGGCTAATGAAAGTGCACAAGGACGGATCATTTTACAGACTGGACCGCAGCCCAGCTTTCAAAGTGAACGTCAGTTATCAGCTGTGAAATGATTGGTGGCAGTATGAAGTGCTGTGATTGGACAGAGGGAGTTAGTATTCTGAATGGACATTCAGCATTCAGGCAGCATCTATGACCTGACAATGTGCAGAGTCCACAGGAACCTGTTATCCTGTTTGCTTTGTTGTGATATAGGACCAAGGAGGGAGGGATTAGACCAATGTGGAAATGAAAGAAGGCTGAGGGAGAGAGGAGTAAACTAAAAAAGGAGCTTTTTACATTTAATTTCACATCTCCATAATCACTAATTCTATTTACTCAAGGCCACATAGTACACAGCACTACTTACCCCAGTTTCTGTAGTTTACAGTTTGGACTGTTCAGTCCAGCACAGAGCAGCTTCACTCCTGAATCTCCCAGGTTATTGTATCTGAGGTCCAGCTCTCTCAGGGGTGAGTTTG
>JAFBMS010000493.1:0-99454 GCA_019788955.1 Albula glossodonta
GCAGAGCTACTACTGAACACACTCCTGCTACCAGCACAGCTAGACACACAACTGGCAAGTTCAACGTAGAGAAAGTAATAATGTTCAGCGCACTTAAAATTATGTACAACAAATGTATGTAAATTATTCTCTCTCAATGTCAAAATCATTTCATAAACCTGTTTTACTTTTAAATCCTACTTAAAGCGTCTTTTTTGTTTGAAAATGTTCATTAATTAATGTAGTTCAGAATTGCTTGAAATCATTTGATCAAATTATGGAGGAGTAAATGCAATTGCTATTTTACTGGTATAAACATTTTCAGCCTTCACCATTTCATTCTGAGAATAATTTGTATAAACCATGTGGTCACCACAAACGCTTCTCATTCATGGTGACCACTCAGTCAGTTACATCAGCAGTATGAGTGGAAACAGGAACAGCTATAGAGCTTAACAACATACTAAACCTGTACACAATCTTAGCCGCTAATCCAGATCACAACCAATCCATAACTGTTGCACCCTAAGGCATATTAGGAATTTTCACTTAAAATAATCTGTCTTGTTGATTCAGCATAATTGAATTTAGTTGTTTTTCATTCATGTGAATTTAAATAAATTGCACAAGATTATATGATTTACACATTGAAACACAATTTGTTGATGTAATATGAACTCAAAACACTTAAGCCCCTTAGTTCATTACTATCCATCTTCAACCAACTAAACATTTCACTTTGAAAGTAAGTAACTGAATTAGGGTGTCTGTACCCAAAACAATCAAGCATACTGAAAGTCTCACCAATGAATAGAACGGTATGCAGTCATGTTTTGACAGAAACCGAGATTTATATGCATTGCATTTTATAGCTCGTGAGAGCTATTATTTGATTAAACCATTTGAAATTTTATTTGAAATATAATTATCATTTATAATGAATTTGAAGTAGTTGTAAATAATTAATATTTCAATTTTGCATTTATTTCTTTAAAATGCTATTTTGTAATCAGTTATTTCAATTATTTGAACTACTTCAAATAATCATGGTGGCACCATGACCAGGTGCTGGAGACAGTGGTCAACACCATGAGCAGAGCAATCTGCCAGTTTAAACACCTGTGCCCAGTTAAGTAAACGATCACTTTTGTTAAGGCAGGGGAGAAAGCTCAAACCCAACCCAAGACTCCAACCGGCCTTCTAGGAGCAGCCAGAGACAGACTGGGACCTGAGAAAGTACAGCAAGCCTCATGGATGCTGTGGATCAAGAGGAGCGAGCCAAGGCAGAAAGATACTCAGACACAAGTCAGGCCTGATCAACCCCAGCTAAGTCACCTGGGTGAGGGTGTCTGATGTTGAGACCCGAAACACCCAATGGCCCTGCGTAACATCACTGATGATGTAGTGCACCAGACAGTGTATAAAATATCAAAACTATTTGCTTTTTCAAGACAATATTTGCAAATTGTGCAAATAAAAGTATTTTGTTAGGCCCACTTCATTTGCACATAATTCAAACACAGAAAACAAATATTTCAAATAAAAATAAAAAAATGAGCAATTAGTATCTGTATTTGACCCAGGTCAGAGAAGCTAAAACAGGAGAACCTCAGCTGTACTTAAACCCCCATCCCCTGTGTTTCTTACTTTGTGTCTTACCCTCATGCCTGATCCCTGGAGAGTCTGAGATGTTTGAATAAACTTCATCAGGATCCATTTTCACAAACATGCACTGTGCTCTACCTCACTCTGCTCTGAAACACACTGTGCTGTACCTCACTCTGCTCTCAAACACACTGTGCTGTAGTTTACTCTGAAACATTGTGTGACCGAATGAGGAAATTCCCCTCTCTTTATCCTGTACTGTGTGCCACAGCCCAACCCCAATATGTTGTAGTGTTTTTGGTGCAGACACAAACTGTGACAGTTGCCTGTGTAAAATAGATAATTTGAAAATAACATGGATGCATTAACTTCATTCTCCAGGTTTCAATTTGGCTCATGAGTAGGACACTGCTCTGTCAACAGCAGGGCAAACTGAATTTCATATTTTAGGGTGTACTTACACTCTGCGATCCATTCCGTACCTAAACACGTTTGACCCCAAGGTCCAGTTAGTTTGACTAGTGTAATTGCTCCGGCCCGCTTGGGCATGGTTCAGTTGGTCTCGGGCATGGTACACATCTAGTGTGATCGCCAACTGTGCCCGTGCACGGACCTTGACCATGTCAATGACGTGACTGTCCCATTTAACATGGTGGCAAAGAGATCACTTCGGTCTATGGCAGATGTCAGGTGTTGGAAGTGGGTACGACCCAAACCTTTCACCAGACCAGGACAAGCCCAGGACAGTGGGGGTGTATGTGGATTATGAGGGGGGTCAGATCTCCTTTTACAATGTGGAGGCCAGGTCTCATATCTACTCCTTCACTGGTTACACCTTCACTGAGAAACTCCATCCATTATTTAGCCCCAGTTTCCATTACAACGGTAAAAACTCAGCCCCACTGATCATCTCCACTGTCAGCCACACTGGGTGAATCAGCTGTCAGCTTTAATAAAGGTTCATGGTCTCAAGACCCCGTCCTCCCTCCACCCAGACCGAGCCCACAGGAGAGCAATTCCCCATGCCACACAACACCAAAAACAAAAAAAAAAAAAAAAAAAAAAAAAGGGACCTATCAGCCTGGCAATGGAACCTCTGGCTACTTCTGGCAGTGTCCCATGTCCTCTCCTCACGGGACCTGAAGCTCCATGGGACCACACTGGGGAGACAAAGAAACGACAGCCGGTCCTACAACCACCCCGAGCCGAATGACTTACGCTGTCAGTCTACAGCCACCTCCCTTCACCGTTGAAGAGTCCTTCTCCCCAGCATTCGCTTCTCGGGGCAGAGGATTCCACGGACCAGCTGCCGCTCAGAAGTTCGTCCCGTCCCTCCCCCCAGGGATCCTCGCGGAGGTCCACTCCTGCCGACGCACTCAGGATGCCACCTAAAAACACACACAACAACAACACTCACCCACACACAAAAAGGAAAACAACAAAAATGAAATTAACCAAACCCAAAAAACTTTGTTGAGGACTCCCAGAACCTCAAAAGCAAAATATAAATAAATTAGAAAATGAAACCAAAATCCCAAAATAAACCAAAAGCAAAACTGTTTAAAACACTCTTGCTCTTTTCATTGCAATCTCTACTCCCGCGCCACCCTTACCTACGTGCCAAAATAGCCCCAGTAATCAGGACAGGCAGATGAAAAGCAGGTGTGAAGCGCACACCAGCAGCAAACACCGCCCACAGCAATCATTCAATGAACAAATGATTGACGCACCCGCCCCGGTCTCCCTAGCTCACCTGAGGAAACGGCACACCAACAGCCCTGTCAGGACAACTCCTGACACGTGCTCTCATGCATGTCTCTATTCATAGTATATTATTTAAGGTATGTGTACAACTTGTCTATATCTTGTTTTGTTTTTATTCTCTCCACCTCAGTAATTTATTTATTTTTATTTTATTTTATCTTATTTTTTATTCCATTGTATCTGTATTGTATTCAAATTTACCGGACTGCTATGACAATATAATTTCCCTTCGGGGATGAATAAAGTCATCTATCTATCTATCTATCTATCTATCTATCTATCTATCTATCTATCTATCTATCTATCTATCTATCTATCTATTCATTCCCTCCATACATTCAGCCATGTGCAATCCTTTGTGTCCTCTCTTTCCTTCTCTCCATCTCCTTTTCCCACTTTAGTTATCCATTACATTTAGCGTGTTAGCATATCTATTTATCCAGTTTGTATAAATACGTTTTTGATTGGCATGGTGTCCGTCTCAATGTTGTTCACACATTGAGCTAAAGCCAACTCACTATCAAAGGACTCTTAGTTAAACTTAATTATAATTCAGATATAAAGTTATTAATATTGAATGGGGTTAGTCATACTAATAACTGTATTAGTTATTAAAGTCAATTTTTCTGAATTCATAACAATAATGTAACTGGGTTAAAAATGTCTGAGACTGATTATCCGCACTAGTTTGTGTAAAATAAACCCTACAGAGAAATGTGGCTTCTTGTTCCTCAGAGTGTCTACAGTCACTTGGGTTTGAGTGGGTTTTGGTTAGCCATTAGAGGAAGCAAAACAGCTTAACCCAGACCAGCTAAACCATGAACATGAATTTTTAACGTTCATTTGAACTCTAAATTGCTGTCTCTGCAAAAAAAAAAAAAATGCACAAAAGCAAATGATAATCAGAGAAAGCTAAGAGCTAAACAGGAGCATCAGGTTTGAGGGTCCTGATATGTGAGCAGCAGTAACAGCTCCATACCTCATCACACAGTGAGTAAATGAATATGGGGACATGCAGACCCTGCTCCATACCTCATCACACAGTGAGTAAATGAATATGGGGACATGCAGACCCTGCTCCATACCTCATCACACAGTGAGTAAATGAATATGGGGACATGCAGACCCTGCTCCATACCTCATCACACAGTGAGTAAATGAATATGGGGACATGCAGCCCTGCTCCATACCTCCTCACACAGTGAGTAAATGAATATGGGGACATGCAGACCTTGCTCCATATCTCATCACACAGTGAGTAAAATGAATATGGGGACATGCGGACCCTGCTCCATACCTCAGCACAGTGAGTGAGTAAATGAATATGGGGACATGCAGACCCTGCTCCATACCTCATCACACAGTGAGTAAATGAATATGGGGACACGCAGACTCTGCTCCATACCTCATCACACAGTGAGTAAATGAATATGGGGACATGCAGACCCCGCTCCATACCTCATCACACAGTGAGTAAAGGAATATGGGGACATGCAGACCTGCTCCATACCTCATCACACAGTGAGTAAATGAATATGGGGACATGCGGACCCTGCTCCATACCTCATCACATAGTGAGTAAATGAATATGGGGACATGCAGACCTGCTCCATACCTCATCACACAGTGAGTAAATGAAAATGGGGACATGCAGAACCTGCTCCATACCTCATCACCCAGTGAGTAAATGAATATGGGGACATGCGGACCCTGCTCCATACCTCATCACACAGTGAATAAATGAATATGGGGACATGCAGACCCTGCTCCATACCTCATCACACAGTGAGTAAAGAATGATGGGGACATGCAGACCCTGCTCCATACCTCATCACACAGTGAGTAAATGAATATGGGGACATGCAGACCCTGCTCCATACCTCATCACACAGTGAGTAAATGAATATGGGGACATGCAGACCCTGCTCCATACCTCATCACACAGTGAGTAAATGAATATGGGGACATGCGGACTCTGCTCCATACCTCATCACACAGTGAGTAAATGAATATGGGGACATGCAGATCCTGCTCCATACCTCATCACACAGTGAGTAAATGAATATGGGACATGCAGACCCTGCTCCATACCTCATCACACAGTGAGTAAATGAATATGGGGACATGCAGACCCTGCTCCATACCTCATCACACAGTGAGTAAATGAATATGGGGACATGCGGACCCTGCTCCATACCTCATCACACAGTGAGTAAATGAATATGGGACATGCGGACCCTGCTCCATACCTCATCACACAGTGAGTTACCATGTGAGCATCTCATCTCTCTCTCACTCTCTCTGTCTCTTTCACCCAGTCTCACTCATCTCTGTTAGCATCTCATCTCTGTCTTTTTCTCACACTCTCTCTCTCACCGGTAATCTCTCACACAGTCTCTCTCTCATCTCTGTTTGCATCAGCTGAGCTGCATCAGGGAGACTGACAGCCCTTATAGTCCTCCTTCATCTGTTCCTCCCAGCGCCATCTCTCTCTCCCTCTCTCATCAGGAGTCGCACTAGCGCCCCCTGGCGACCCTCCCACCACAGGTACAGGGATCCACCCACCATGAACAACAATGACACAGGGAATCAGGTAAGCAGAGTCTTTATTGTAAAATAGGAACAGCTCATACTAGGGCAGCCGCCCACTCTGGCCCCCTCCCCCTCTCCAAATTCCCCCCCTGCACAGCGGTAGCCCCCACCAACCGGCCGGCCCCATGACGCCAGGACAAGCCCTGGGAGAGGGACTTCCTCACACTGCACCACAGGCCAGACACTCCAGTACAAACCCCCGTGCCCCACACTCACACCACTCCACTCTGTGCTAAGGCCAAGACCCTTTCCTGAGCCAGCCAAACCGGCACAGGCCAGCCCCCACTCGGCCACCTGGGGGGGGGGGGGAGCAACACACCCAGGGGAGAGAGAGGTCCACACACTCACACACACACACACACACCACACTCACAAAAAGAAAAGCAAAGGGTAGGACATGGCTTGGCCCGCGCAGGTCTCCTCCGCGTCCCAAAATAAAAAAAAAAAACCCAATGAAAATAGGCAGGGGACTGCTGCTCTGTCCTGGAACCACCACGGCTGAATCCTGCAGGCTTCCCCGACTCACAGTCACTGCGGTCGGGCGATGAAGCAGGCCAAGAAGGAGAGAGGGCACGACACAGATCACCTCTCTGTGGACTGGGCAGGGCAGTCAGACGCACGCTGTGCTTTACTTTTCGGCACACGTCCCTCTCACCACCGGGGCTCTGCCCCCGCTTGCCTCCTGCCCAGCCCAGGGTTCTCAGCTCCATCGCCGGCTCCTCTCTCCTCACTCTCGGTTGTTGCTGCCATTCTCAGTAGCTTACAGGCATTTTCCCTTTGAACCCACAAATTGGCTTCTTTTAACCCAAATGCTGGAAACTTTTCCTTGTTGTGATGTCACCAGTGCTCAGGTCGGATAAATCGGAGCTCAGAAATGACGCAAGAATTTCTTACTGATAATTTCAAGTTCGACAATCTTTCAATTAATTTTTTCACTGGTCAAAAGTTGTTTTTTAGGTTTACCGCCCTCACAGAAGGCGACTAAATGCTGAACTGTTGGAGAAGTTAGTTGTCCTAAAAAACAACCAAACTGAAACTGTAGTGTAAGGGGGTACATGAAGGAGAATATGTTGTTTGGGGGAGGGGGGCACTTCTCTTTCTCTCACATACTAAATGTGTTGTATCTTACTCTACTGTAATGGCACTTTTCATTGTCTCCTGCACTTCTTCAAGTGATTTCTTGTATAGTTAGAGATCTAGAAAATTAGCTTACTCTACTGTTGCACTTATTGTAAATCGCTCCTGAAAAAGGCATCTGCTAAATGCCTAAATAGTGTTACAGATAATTACAGGTAATTATTAAATACATTTTCTCACACCAGTATTTTGTATTTTAAATTTGGAATTTGTAACAAGACACTTTCTGATGTATTTGTGCCCATCTCTGCTCACACCGCACATGCACCTAAAAGAAATCCCCCTCCCCCCATGGGAATTCTTCCAAACAAAAATGCAGAAATGAAAATTAAAGAAACGAAACCGAAACTAAATCAAAACCTCAACGAAAAAACTGTCAGCTGTTTTGCATTTACATTTAGCAGACGCTTTTATCCAAAGAGACGTACAAGGAATACATACAACAGTTACAACTCAAATGCAGCAGCAAAAAAGAATCAATTACACGAAAGCAGTAAAAACCATGTCTAAAAACAGTCACCTTGAACCTCAAGAATGAATTACTCAGCCATTTTTTTTTTTCATAAAAATACATTTTAAAGTTTTTTAAGTTTAAATATTAAACTTAAAAAAAGGCTCAAATGAACCCCTATACTGGAAATGTGAAGAGTGTCGACGCTGAGGACTGCAGTGAATGCAGACATTCACTCTGGCCAAGCACCACTCCACCTGTTTTTGCTCGCTAGCTCACCTCCTGGACCAAGGAGGCAAATTACCATCAACATCAGGTGGTGTAGTGTGTGGCTGGAGCAAATCCCTGCATAAAACAGGTTGTTTGGCTAGTTTAGCAGTGGCACACAGAATGCTGTGTTACAGGTCGGTCGGCCGCCTATCAAAATGGAGAACACAGGAGAATCCTTTTTGTGTGCAGCACCCCAGGTATGCTGCGTTGACTCATTTGGAGATTGAAATTTGTTGACTGACATAAACTTAAGGAACAGTTGTCTCCATTCATAGGTGTGAACTGTGGGACTGTGCTCCATTGTGTGATATCGAGTTAGTGTCAATTCTTGTTGCACTAAATCGAGCAAAGGTGCTGCATGGAGAGGTGTGTGAGATGCAGAAATGAGCTGAAGCCTGACCATGTTGAGAGTCCATTGTCTTTCTGAAAGGGGAAAATTCAGGGGACGGCGTTCTTTTGAATAAGGAAAACTTTCAGTCAGTGAAAGAGTTCAGTTGCTGCATCTGATGTCGCGCAACTCAGACAAACCTTCCAGTCACAGGAAGGGTGGCATTGGTGCCTGTGGAGCAATGAGCAGTTACTGCTTTGGTTATTGAGGCACAGCACGCTTTTAGTGGTAACCTTGATGTTTTTGTGGACCAGGCAGGAGTTCCTCTTAATACTGTCTTAAGACTTTCAGAGACATTGCACTTAAAAGCCTAAACGGTGAGAGCAACATTGAGAGCTGAAATATTGTTATCCTATCCACTGCAGACAGAGAGCAACATCTTGGCCAATTTTCATGTGTTTGGGACTTACATATGATATAACCCCAACCGAAGGGAAACAAATAAGGGCTTGTTTCAAGTGTATCCATAGTTATACATGATAGTGGGATATTGTCACTTCTACACAAGATCAGGAGCTCAAATGTTTTTTTTCCTATCCTTTGCCATCAGTGAGCAACATCTTGGCTAATTTGTATGTGTCTGGGACACAGGGTCAGTCATGCTGCCTAAGACAATATCACACAGGGTCAGTCATGATGCCTAACACAATATCACACAGGGTCAGTCATGCTGCTTTACACAATATCACACAGGGTCAGTCATGCTGCCTAACACAATATCACACAGGGTCAGTCATGCTGCCTAAGACAATATCACACAGGGTCAGTCATGATGCCTAACACAATATCACACAGGGTCAGTCATGCTGTCTAACACAATATCACACAGGGTCAGTCATGCTGCCTAACACAATAGCACACAGGGTCAGTCATGATGCCTAACACAATATTACACAGGGTCAGTCATGCTGCCTAACACAATATCACACAGGGTCAGTCGTGCTGCCTAACACAATGTCACACAGGGTCAGTCGTGCTGCCTAACACAATATCACAGAGGGTCAGTCGTGCTGCCTAACACAATATCACAGAGGGTCAGTCATACTGCCTAACACAATATCACACAGGGTCAGTCATGCTGCCTAACACAATATCACACAGGGTCAGTCATGCCGGCTAACACAATATCACACAGGGTCAGTCATGATGCCTAACACAATATCACACAGGGTCAGTCATGCTGCCTAACACAATATCACACAGGGTTAGTCGTGCTGCCTAACACAATATCACACAGGGTCAGTCATGCTGCCTAACACAATATCACAGAGGGTCAGTCATGCTGCCTAACACAATATCACACAGGGTCAGTCATGCTGCCTAACACAATATCACACAGGGTCAGTCATGCTGGCTAAATTATTACAATAATGTATGTGAAACAACGGAACTTACGTGACCATTCTGCAAAAAGACCTCTGACTGCAGAGAACAATGAAACAAAAATCATTATCTGAAATCATTATATCATAAAGCAATACATGCTCAGCTCTCTAATGTAGATTTTCATCACTGACCCTTTGACCTGATTCATACTTGACTGACAGATGACAGTCAATAGAAAGTTTAAAGGTAACTGGGGTGCAGTGATAATGAAAGCATTATAAATATACTCTTCTCTGTGTGTGAGGGTGATCACCTGTCTTCTCAGGGGAAAAAGAGGAGCACATCTCTGTAGGCAGGTAACTGGCTCTCATGCTGCTGTATCTGGTGTGTAGATCAGAGAACTCTGCTCCTTTTCCTGCAACTGTTGCTGCAGTTGGGAGTTCTCCTTCTCCTTGTCTTCCAGCTGGTTCTGCAGTTGGGAGTTCTCCTGCTTCTTCTCCCCAGCTGTTTCTGCAGATGGGAGTTCTCCTGCTCCTTCTGATTATATTTATACAAATTAAGATATGAATGTAAATGCATTTATGTAAATATATTACAAGACTTATAATAATACATAATTCATGAAATGATAAATACAAGTGTTCAATGGGAGTAGACAATAAAGGATAAATAGATTAGGTATATTCTAAAGAGATACCGAAATCGCAATGGACTACGCGTCCATGTCCACATATGGGGTAGGCTATTTTATCAAAATGTTGGGGATTATTACCCGATAAAACTTTGCCACTTACAATCACACAGACATACAGAGACGATATTCTGTGGAAATGATCCCATTCCTAAGCACTATGACGACCTGAAATTCCAAAACCGCCTTGATATGTTTAACCTGTATGCTCTTTTCAGTGTTTCAGTATACCTTTTATTTACATCATACAGCTCAGGGTATCCTTGTACCGCAAGAATGAATTACTCAGCTATTTTTTCAATAAAATTAAGAGATATCTGATTGTTTTCCCGCTCCCATCAACTGCAAAAATAGAGCAGGGTTCTGTTTGTTTTTTCCGTCCAACACAACACAGTGGCAGGTGAGCGCAGTGTTAATGGAAAATTCTTATTGACACGAATAGGAATAACTGGCTGTGATGTGGAAATTCCTCTTACAGTTAAGGTCAAAATTATTCGCAAATTGTTCAAGATCATGCAAATTGCTTGGTCTCTGAGCATGGACCCGAACCTTGAGCTCCCTCCACAGATTCTCGATGGGATTGAGATCAGGGCTCTGAGAGGGCCACTCCAGAACCTTGATTTTGGTGTCTTTCAAAGGCCTCAAGATGCAGAAATGAGCTGAAGCTGACCATGTCGAGAGTCCATTGTCTTTCTGAAAGGGGAAAATTCAGGGGATGGTGTTCTTTTGAATAAGGAAAACTTGTCAATGAAAGACTTCAGTTGCTGAATCCGATGTAGCGCAACTCAAAAAAACCTTTCAGTCACAGGAAGTGTGGCATTGCTGCCTGTGGAGCAATGAGCAGTTACTGCTTTGGTTATTGAGGAACAGCATGATTTTAAAGGTAATACTGATTTTTTTGGGGACTTTCAGAGATATTGCACTTAAAAGCCAAAAAGGTGAGCAACATTGAGAGCTGAAATATTGTTATCCTATCGATTGCAATCAGAGAGCAACCCTCCAAGATCAGTTCAATGACTTTGAGATATCCACAAAGGGTATGATTTATACTGTGTCTGAATTGTACAAAGAGTGAGGAAATGAAAAATACAATCCAACGAATCCTCTGAACCTGAGAGCCAGATGTCAGGATGTACATGGTTTGATATGATCTGATATAATCTGTTTGATTTAAATATAACTCAACTATTAAATAGTCTTACCTTGGAATATCCCTCTCAGCAAATTAAGGTTGAAACTTTAGCAGTGCATCACTGTATGCAGGAAAAGCTCAGCTATGACTCAGGAACAAAAACAGCAGGCTAAAATTTGATGAAGGTTTTTAGGTTGAACGAAGAAAATTTGCAAATATAGATGCATAGATGGGTATGGAAATCCTACGACCTCTACGTATCATAGGTTATTCTAATCATTACTTCATGCTTACTGGATGCATATGTTTCACGTTGCCTACTTATGGAAAACATCTAGGCCATATTTATGATTTCAGACTAAGAGGTGTTCACTGGAAGCCACACATGTCAAAGCCGGTCCAGTGTGCAGCTCTTCCTCTGTGGTGTGTTTCCTGCAGCACAGCAGTCATGTGCCTTCCTTTACCAGGCGTTTGTGGGTACTCCCTCTTGGACACTAACTTGGTGGGTTAGACAAGCAACAAAAACAAACAGAGGAGCATTTTGAACATTTGGTGAATTAAATCCCATAGTAGTCATCATTCTGAATTTGCATAGTCCAGGAAGTCTGGTCCTTAAAAAGGTGTGGATAGGGAAACAGGTGGATGTTCTTGACAGATGACATGCAGAATAAACAGTCCCGAGTGATGGTCTGTCAGCTCCCTGATAACACCCTGAAAAAGCCTGCAGAGTGACTACTTTCTGTCACCTCATTAATTAAGTAGAGACAGAAGGAAATCACTCTCATGCAGACTGTTTCGGGGTGTTCTTGGAGAGCAGCGGTGCGTTCATCTTGGGCGTGTAAATAGTGTTCTTGGTTCTGGTATGGTGGTGGTATTGTGAGGTAGAGTGGGTTTATCTCAGTTTGAATACTGCTCTCTGCACTGTAACATTTGTGTTTTGTACTGTGTGCACTATGGGCTGGGGTTCATTTGTCATTACTTTAGAATGCAGTCATAGATTTCAATTCCCAGAAGCACTCGTCTGCCTTATATTGTCTAAGATCCCTGTTCAATCACCCTTGAGAAGAAACTGATCCCCCTGAATGTCTTTGTGTAATTCACACTGCCAAGAAACACAAGAGCATGGAAACAGCAAGACACCTTGCACAAACATGCAAAGCTGGTGTGAGTTATCTGACAGATTACACAGACAAAAGGCATGTGGCATAATTCATTTAGTATGAATGTAAACATTTCATAACATAGTTTAGAAAATACAATTAGTAAATTTGAAACTATAACAATGTTAAGAAACGTGCAATGAAAAAGTACATCTTTATCTTTGAATTTTTGATGTTGTTTTACGGAACAAGAATCTGCACAAAAAATGACCCAGGATGGGTGTCAATACAATAAATCAAACAGAAAGCAAACACTGGTAAAAAAAAAAAAAACTAAATTAGAGTACAAGAAGCAGAAATAAAAGGCCCACGTCTGACTCCATGGCCAAGCATCAGTTTAGTGATATAATTGCTACCTGTATTGGGGTAAAGCAGAGAAACAGCAATGGCCTCACTTGAGACAACTGTACCCTGCACAACTTTTGAAAAACCAAGGCAGTAGAGGTCAGTGTCTCAGTGAAACAAACAAAAATTCATTGAACTGAATGCTTTAAAAAGCTGTAATGCTCAGTGTGATGTGCTCAGTACTAAAAAACAGGTCTGTATTTTGTACCTTTTCGCTCACTTCTGGATTTCTATCTTCAGAGGGAAGGTATATTTGTACATTTCAGTTATCATGATATTCCCTGTTGAAATGCAGAGTAAATTGTACATAAATAAGTGCAGAGCAAATGAAAAAATGTTCGTGGTGGTTATTATTTAATTAAATGCTGCTCACTTCAAAAGCATGGAATGTTCTTACTTCATAGAAAAATTCAGACGTGTTTATAAAACCATGAGATCCTCTTGAATGTTGTCAGTAATACGCATATGTGATGGCAGGTGAGTTAACCCGTGCACAGCGAGACACCTAGTGTCTAATACCAGATGGAATGGGTTTAAACTAAAAGAGGGGGGCCAACGACAGATACCAACCCACCACACAGGAGCAAAGGTTTATTCACAAAGTGTTAAAACAGTTAAAAAGCACTTGTTCACCACTAGGGGGCAGAAAATCCCAAACAAGTTTGACAAGGTAGATATGAGTTTACCAAGAATGGAATAAAACTCAAGTTCCTAAGTGTCATTAGCAAGTTTTGAATACACTCATCATCATTTACAATTGACTTACCAAGTGATTATGAAGCTTACCAATGAGCCGTGTACTCACAAACAATTCTTGCTCAGCTATCACAAACTACGTTAAAATGGAATCAATTAAAAGCAATGACAAAGTTTACTTATCACAGACCTCACCCACTGACAACCATAATTCAACCCTTAGAGCTTCTGCCAGTTCATGAACAGCTATAAAATATAAATGCTTATAAGCTTTCTATTTAAAATAGTATAAAATATTTCAAAACAAAATTATTCCTGTTTTTATTTCAATGAAAAAATAATTTCTTGTTTATCCATTTTCTGAAACAATACCTCGTTTTCGCAAAACTAAAAAACACAAAAAATGACTACAGGACTTCATTCACATGGCAACCAAGTGTGTGTGTGTGTGTATGTGTGTGTGTATGTGTGTGTGAGTGTGTGTGTGTGTGTGTGTGTGTTTGCACTCGTGTGTGTTTCATATATGGATGGGTGAGACCCCAGGTTTAGGTTATGGTTGATCATAAGTGTGTTAGGCAGAGCATGTGTGTGTGTATGTGTGTGTGTGTGAGTGTGTGTGTGTGTGTGTGTGTGTTTGTGGTACTCTCTGGTGTGTATGAGCTAGAGTGGGTGTGTGTATATATGACGTATATGTTTTTGACTAAGTGACTGTGTGTGTGTGTGTGTGTGTGTGTGTGTGTGTGTGTGTGTGTGTGTGTGTGTGTGTGTGTGTTGTGGTACTCTGTGGTGTGTATAAGGTAGAGTGGGTGTGTGTATATGGTTGACTAAGTGACTGTGTGTGTGTGTGTGAGTGTGAGACTCTACTCCAGTTGGCACAGGGACACTGATGTGTTACCTCCATACACTCTAAACCCAGCACAGAGGGGTTTGTGTTCAGTGAAGCTGGTGTGGAATCTGTACAGGAGGGTCAGTGTGTCAGAGTCAGAGATGCTGTAGAAGGACACGGTGCCGGCTGGACGGTCCACACACACTCCTACTCTGTACACACACACTCCTACTCTGCGGTAGGGGGATGGGAGGGCAGGTATGTCTGTTCTCTTCATGTTGTGACTGACAGAGTATCTGTGTTTAGAGCAGTACAGACTCCAGGAGTTTTTATTCCGTCCAAACCCGCAGTCATCACTCCCTCCTTTCCTGCTGATGTCTTTATATGTCACTGCGATATAAACCCGTCCCCACTCAGGCTCACTCCACTCAGCCTCCCAGTAACAGCGCTCAGACAGACTCTCTCTGCACACAACCTGGGACCACCTGTCAAATCTCTCTGGATGATCAGGATATGGCTGCTCTCTCCCCCATGTCACCTTCCTGTTCCCCTCAGACAGAGACAGGTATCTGTGCGCTGTGTTTGGATCCAGTGTGAGCTGACAGCCATCTGCAGATCAAAGACATGAATGAGATTAATTATCTTTATTAATATTCATCTCATTATGTGTGTAATGCAGTGTGAGAGAGAAAGTCACTATGAAAGACTGTGAAAGAGAAAAAGAGGGAGGGGTTGAAAAAGAGAAGAGTTATGAAAGAAGGAGGGGGTGAGGGAGGAGAAGAAATGAGGGAGTGTTCAGTGCAGACAGACTCACATTTCCTGGGTCCTGGTTTGTTTCTGCTCTCTCCTCCATGGTCCACACTGTAGGAACAGCAGAACAGACAGAGACTGAGTGACACACAGCGTGGAAACTCTCTGTACTTACAGCAGTGTGTCTATGAGGTGCAGTGTGGAAACTCTCTGTACTTACAGCAGTGTGTCTATGAGGTACAGTGTGGACACTCTCTGTACTTACAGCAGTGTGTCTATGAGGTGCAGTGTGGAAACTCTCTGTACTTACAGCAGTGAGTCTATGAGGTGCAGTGTGGAAACTCTCTGTACTTACAGCAGTGTGTCTATGAGGTGCAGTGCGGAAACTCCCTGTACTTACAGCAGTGTGTCTATGAGGTGCAGTGTGGAAACTCTCTGTACTTACAGCAGTGTGTCTATGAGGTGCAGTGTGGAAACTCTCTGTACTTACAGCAGTGTGTCTATGAGGTGCAGTGTGGAAACTCTCTGTACTTACAGCAGTGTGTCTATGAGGTGCAGTGTGGAAACTCTCTGTACTTACAGCAGTGTGTCTATGAGGTGCAGTGTGGAAACTCTCTGTACTTACAGCAGTGTGTCTATGAGGTGCAGTGTGGAAACTCTCTGTACTTACAACAGTGTGTCTATGAGGTGCAGTGCGGAAACTCCCTGTACTTACAGCAGTGTGTCTATGAGGTGCAGTGTGGAAACTCTCTGTACTTACAGCAGAGTGTCTATGGGGTGCAGTGTGGAAACTCTCTGTACTTACAGCAGTGTGTCTATGAGGTGCAGTATGGAAACTCTCTGTACTTACAGCAGTGTGTCTATGAGGCGCAGTGTGGAAACTCTCTGTACTTACAGCAGTGTGTCTATGAGGTGCAGTGTGGAAACTCTCTGTACTTACAGCAGTGTGTCTATGAGGTGCAGTATGGAAACTCTCTGTACTTACAGCAGTGTGTCTATGAGGTGCAGCATGGAAACTCTCTGTACTTAAAGCAGTGTGTCTATGAGGTACAGTGTGGAAACTCTCTGTACTTCCAGCAGTGTGTCTATGAGGTGCAGTGTGGAAACTCTCTGTACTTACAGCAGTGTGTCTATGAGGTGCAGTGTGGAAACTCTCTGTACTTACAGCAGTGTGTCTATGAGGTGCAGTGTGGAAACTCTCTGTACTTACAGCAGTGTGTCTATGAGGTGCAGCATGGAAACGCTCTGTACTCACAGCAGTGTGTCTATGAGGTGCAGTGTGGAAACTCTCTCTACTTACAGCAGTGTGTCTGTGAGGTGCAGTGTGGAAACTCTCTGTACTTACAGCAGTGTGTCTATGAGGTGCAGTGTGGAAACTCTCTGTACTTACAGCAGTGTAAGTGTGTCCAGTTTAGCAGCAGAGAGCGCTCTCACTCCTGAGTCTCCTGGGTGATTGTAGCTCAGATCCAGCTCTCTCAGGTGTGAGGGGTTTGAACGCAGAGCTGAAGCCAGAGAATCACAGCCTCTCTCTGTGACCTGACAGCCTGACAGCCTGCAGAGAGAAGGAGATCAGCTCTGGACAAGCAAACCATTTAGAAAAAATGGCAACAAGGCTATGAAATAAGTAATTATAATTATTAAACACATAGCAGTTTGTTGTACATCTTTTATGCTAAGTCTTGGTTAAATAGCTATTGCTGATTGGCTGGAGGATGCACATGTTTTTCTTTCATCAACACAGTGAAACGCTTTTTATATGATGTCATGAACACACAGCATCCATTTGTACCCATTTTGTGTCTCTTCTCATGTAGAACTTGAGTTCTTTTGTTTGGGTTTTATTTACTTTATTCTGTTGTATTTCTGTCCCTACATTATACATCGTTTTCACAGGTCATTAGCCATGCAGTGTCACAGGAAGCAGTCTGATTTCATCAAGGCTGTGCTGCAGAGCGGCTCAACCAATGAGCAACAGTCACAGCAGAGCAGACCTGAGTGTGATACAGACTTTACTTTGTTACTGACTTGAGTTTGTCATTGCTTAAATATCTGCACCCAGACACAGGACAAATAAAAAAACACTTATTTTTAGCATGGTTGTCAATGTAAAATGTCTGTCTGTGTGCTAGCTACACAGCAGCATTAAATATGACAGACACAGTAATGTTAATCCCAGCTCATTTAACATTAGATCATAGACACTGTGTAACTGTAAAATAAACCACTTCAGGCTTTGACTCAGGACTACATTACATCATCCTGTCATATTTTATTTGACATTGTGGTTTATTTATTACATATAAGCTGAAAATGATGTAGGGTATTATTTCTAATAATTAGGTTTTATCCTTATTGCAAGGGTTGTGCCAACTGATATCAGATATATGAGACTCACCCCAGTCTCTGCAGTTTACAGTGTGGGTCCTCCAGTCCAGCAGAGAGCACTCTCACTCCTGAATCCTGCAGCTCATTGTCTCTGAGCTCCAGATCTATCAGCTCTGAGTGGGGGGAATGCAGGACTGAGGCCAGATCATCACAGCATCCCTCTGAGAGATTACACCAACCCAGCCTGTGGAAGGAAAACACAGACTTCACATATACACCAACCCAGCCTGCAGAGAGAACATACACACTATAAATATACACTATAAATATACAGATCAAACTTGTTCCAGCACATCCCACAGATGCTCAATCGGATTGAGACCTGGGGAATTTGGAGGCCAGGGCAACACCTCCAACTCTTCGTCATTTTCCTCAAACCATTCCTGAACAATGTGTGCAGTGTGGCTGGGCGCTTTATCCTGCGAAAGAGGCCACTGCCATCGGGGAGTACCATTGCATGTCAAATCCACATGAATGGTAGGATCCGGGGTTTCCCAGCAGAACATTGCCTAGAGCAGTGGTCCCCAACGTCAGTATTGGGGGCCCACTGTGTATGCTGGTTTTTATTCCAACCACAACTGCAACCCCAGAATCTTAACAAGATGTTAATTGTTCATAATTGTTCAATTGTTCATGCTTTTCATGATTAGAGAGATAATTTGCCATTATAGCGATGCATGTCATGAAGAAAAAGCTCTGATACTCACATTGTGTTTATGTGATTTTGCAAACAAAAACAAAAACAGTAAGTTTTTATACCTGATCATATTATGGACTGGGGTGAATCAATTCTACCGCTCCTTAAGTCATTGAACACATGATGAAGCTCCTGATTTTTTCCTTATGCGTAATAACACAATGCAGGTTTGGCTCATTATAATTAGCTTTGCCTTTGAATCCTTCAGTATCTACCACATGGTCAGGTTCAGTGGTTATGTGTCCAGAATCACTCTGGCTTTAATATGAGTTAAAACATTTTACTTGTCTGCAATATGGGACAATGTGAATATAGGAGCTTTTTCTGGGGTTTTTGGGTTGCAGTTGTGGTTGGAGTAAAAAGCAGCATACACAGTGCGCCCCCAGGACCGACTTTGGGGACCACTGGCCTAGAGCATCACACTCCATCTGCCAGCTTGTCTTCTTCCCAGAGTACATCCTGGCAAACAGCGCACACATACCTGCCCATCCATGTGATGTAAAAGAAAACAGGACTCATCGAACAAGGCAATCTTCTTCCACTGCTTCAAGGTCCAGTTACGACGCTCAGGTGCCCATTGTAGGCACTTCTGACAGTGGACAGGAGTTTGCATGGGCACTGTGACCATACTGCGGTGACTGTGACTTTTGCCACAGTAGCCCTTCTGTCAGTTCAGATCAGATAGGATAGCCTTTGTTGCCCTTGCGCATTGATGAGCCGTGGGCGTCCAACATCCTGTTGCCAGTTCATGGTTTGCCCCTCCTCTGACAACTGTTGGTACATACTCACCTCTGCTGACCAGGAGCATCCCACAAGCCTTGCTGTTTTAGAGATGCACTGACCCAGTTGTTTGGCCATAGCGATTTGGCCCTTGTAAAAGTCGCTCAGGTCTTTATTCCTGCCCATTTCTCCCGCATCCAACACATTGACTACGAGAACCAGCTGCTCCCTTTGTGTCTAATATATATATATGTCTAACAGCGCATCCTAGTGCCATCACTTCCCCACGTGAACGGCGCTCACTGACTGGTCGCTTCACGTCAATATATCCCAGACCTTGACGTGTGCGGTTCTTACATGATAATCAACGTTATTCGCTTCATCTGTGAGTGCTCATATGTTTTGGCTCATTGGTGTATGTACGTATGTAAATCTCTCAGTTGTCATACAGATATTTATGTAATAATAACACATGAGAGGCTGTTGTAGTCCATATGAGACATTAATATTTCTTGAGTGAAAATGTGGAGTAATGGAATACGTATAAAAAGCTCTGGGATTTTTTGACTCGTTGCCATGGTGCATCCTGTTATCTGCGCTCCATTTATGATGATTTCTTACTTTCACCGTGAACGCGCTTCAATCAGGTTCAGTTTAGTCAGAGGTATTTGAACAAATTCTAATCAGCTATTCTGGAACTGAAAACTTAGGGTACGTTACCTCAGGTTTGTTCAACCCAGAGTTCAGGTTTAAGTTCAGGGTTTGTTAAACCACCTTTCTGAAATACCCCCTGGGCTTTTTGGAATCGTTTTCTCGTTCTCGTGTGGAGAGATAAAAAAAAAAAAAAATGCTTGTACTGTGGATGTCCTTTTCAAAACTGAAAAAATGAGGTTTCCCATAAACCCATTATAAATGGAAAATATCGTAAGTTGAAAATGCATTTAATACACCTCACCTACCGAACATCATATTCTAGCCTAGCCTACCTTAAACCTGCTAAGAACAAGTACATTAGCCTACAGTTGGGCAAAATCATTAACACAAAGCCTATTTTATAAACTGTTGAATGTCTCATGTAATTTGTTGAATACTGTACTGAAAGTGAAAAACGGAATGGTTGTATCAGACCATCGTAACTCTGGGACCGTCTGTGTATACCAGCTTATCTTGTGAGGGAACACACACACATTATCCACCTAGGACCACATTGGAAATATGTGTTTTTAAATCTTTCAGTTTTCATACTCTGTGTAAAGATACTTAAAGTAATAATAACACATGAGAGGTTGTGCTGTACTGAGACTATCAGAGCAGCAGTGTGAGGCTGATGACAGTGACCACCTCCACTGTACCCCCTTATCTGTGGTGATGCACAGTGGCAGTAGAGTGGTGGCTTTAGGCTGCTTTTCTCTCTCACAGTCTCAATATCAGCCACTTATTTAGCAAAACATGTAACACCATTCCCAAGAAGAATGATCTCATTAGCAGCAGGGAATAACATAGAGTTGCCTTGAAACACAAGAGGTGGCATGACAAGGTAAACTAATACCAGTGCTGGTTCATGACATTATAAGGTAGGCAATCAGTAACCTTACATTTTACCACAGTGATGGAAATCAAGCTAATGTTAGCCTGCTAACGCCACTTATCAGCTGTGAAATGATTGGTGGCAGTATGAAGCGCTGTGATTGGACAGAAGGAATGAATATTCTGAACGGACATTCAGCATCCAGGCAGCATCTGTGACCTGACAATGTGCAGACTCCACAGGAACCTGTTATCCTGTTTGCTTTGTTGTGATATAGGACCAAGGAGGAAGGGATTACACCAATGTGGAAATGAAAGAAGGCTGAGGGAAAGAGGAGTAAACTAAAAAAGGAGCTTTTTACATTTAATTTCATATCTGCATAATCACTGATTCTATTTACTAAAGGTCACATAGTACACAGCACTACTTACCCCAGTTTCTGAAGTTTACAGTTTGGACTCCTCAATCCAGAACAGAGCAGCTTCACTCCTGAATCTCCCAGGTTATTGTAGCTGAGGTCCAGCTCTCTCAGGGGTGCGTTTGGTGACTGGAGAACTGATGCCACAGTTTCACAGGACTCCTGTGTGAGGTTACCACCATACAGTCTGCAAAGAAGAACCAATTATGATATAATGTAATGTTCTCTCCCTGGGACTTCCTTTTTTGTATTTTACCCCAGCTCAGATCAGAGTTGCACTGAGACCACATGAAACTGACAACTCTTATGGAGAATTGCAGGTTGTCTGTTAGATGTGCAAAAACCGTGCTGTCCACATGAAAGCAACAAGATGACAGTTGGATAACAGTTTCATAGCAACTATTAACAGGATTTATTGTTTACATGTCAGCTGTTTCAGCTTGCTACAAAGCAGGAAAACTTTGATGAATGGCTGACAACAGTGATCATGGTGATTTGCTTGGTCTAGTAACAATAACGTTAATAAAAACTACAGAGACGTCATAACATTGTGGAGTTTTAAAAGAAAGTGTGGAGCTGATAATGGTTTTTTTCAGCGCCTGACATACACATAAACACGCTGTAAATATATACCAGCCAAGCCTGCAGAAGAACACACATATTCTCCATCAAGGGCCACACTGGCAATATGCGTTTTTAAATCTTTCACTTGTCATCTCATCTTCTGAGCACAGATATTTAAGCAATAACACATGAGAGGTTGTGCTATACTGAGACTGTCAGAACTCAGGGCCAGGACTCAAGCACAGAAAAGGAAATAATAACAAACCGAAGGTTGTTGAGGCAGCCAAAAGCCCAAAAATAGAAATCAAAGTCAAAGCCAGGCAGGGGTTAAAACCAGGAAGTCAAGGCAACAGTACAAAATCAGAATCCAAAACGCAAAGTCAAAAACGGGCAGATAAAGTTCGTCAACAGCCAGACTCGGTGTCAGTAAAAAATCAAAGGGCAGGAACTCAAAAACCAGAAAACAGACACAGGTAATAACAGGCAGACAGGCAGGAAAAGAAAGACTGTAGCGCAACAGGTACAAAAACACTGAGACGAACTCACAAAGAACAAACAGGGTATAAATGCACAAGACTAACAAGCAACTGAGACACAGGTGAACAACAGGGCAGAAACTGAAACAAATGAGCAATCAACAGAACAGGTAACAGGGAGGGTGGGGCTAACACAAAAGGAGAATGAAAACAAAGGCACATGGATAGGGAACAAAGACAAACGAAAACAGCCAAACCAAGATAACAGAACACACAAGATCAGACAGCATTATTGACAGAGACTGAACAGCACATGGGGCTCATGGACTGTGTGTACAAGTGCAGCTACTGATAAGTTCCTGGCTAACTTACATGCTAACTGGGCTTCATTTAGATACAGAGACCCATCGACAGCATGAAGCTTACCCGAGCTGTGCCTGAGAACCACATAACTGCTTAACTATGGCAAATACCTAACTGTGTATTACCAGCTTATGCAGCTTTCAAGGTAAACATCACTTATCAGCTGTGAAATGATTGGTGGGAATAAGAAGTGGTGTGACTGACAGGATCTAATTGGATTAATGTGGGAAACAAAAGAAGACTGAGGGAGAGAGGAGTTAAACCAAGAAAGAAATAGCTTTTTAAAATTCCATTTAATAGTTCTATAATCAATAATTCTACTCTAATGGTCACGTAAAAACACACAGCACTACTCACCCCAGTCTCTGTAGTTTACAGTTTGGACTCTTCAGTCCAGCACAGAGCAGCTTCACTCCTGAATCTCCCAGGTTATTGTAGCTGAGGTCCAGCTCTGTCAGGGGTGAGTTTGATAACTGGAGAACTGAGACCACAATTTCACAGGACTCCTTTGTGAGGTTACCACCATCCAGTCTGCAAAGAAGAGCTAATCATGATGTAATGTAATAATGTTCTATATGGGGAGTCCCCTGATTTGACCCTTAAACTGGTGCGCTACCACTGGATGAAACCAAATTATGCAGCAAGTCCAACCACATCAAGCTGCTACTGGAAACACCAGGGTTGTTGCTGCTATTCTGGTACCCTGTAAGTTGGCCCCTCCACCCCTGCTGTATCATGAACCTGTACACTATATGGCAGTCAGGACACTGTGTTGAAACTGGGGCTGCAGGCAGTGCTCAGGTAGAGCTAAGGCACATTTGAAGAAGGGGGGCAGCAGAGACTCATTAGGTGACATTAGCACACAGGAAGTGGCAGCTAACCACTGATAAGCTAACTGTGAACCGCAAATACCTAACTGTGTATTACCAGCTCATGCTAGGCTGTGGTTCAATCCGTAAAATGATCTGCCCTCAGGCTCTTCCACTTGCAAACTTCCCTTGGGAGGATGTGAAACAGAAGAAAAAGAACACAGGAAGACACTCGGAACTCAGTGGGAGGAACAAGGGATGGAGCAGAATATTTTTTCATCGGACCACACTTCCTCTGGGAAGTTAGTGAGAGAAACCATGGACACGCAGACGCATGTTGTCGTTGCGTGTTGTGTGTGTATTGCAGTTCATTCTGATTGCATATGGGATGATGACCAGAACCTTTGTCCTGGTCGATTAAAAACCAACAAAACAGCACTCCTTAATCACTGTAAGAAATACTATGGACTTAGTACATTGCAGTAGTGCTGTTATTCTCAATGTTTATTTTATATCATCACATTTATTAAGCATGAGTAATGGTACAATATTTAATTTGAGTAAAATAATTATCGATACTTTGTTGGTTTAACCAAGTGTCCCTATGAGCAGCACTCACTCCTATGCCAATTTGAAGGCATTTCTCTTGCCCGTGGACAGAGCCTGGTGCTAAGCTCTTAATTGTACGAGCTATTCAGTTTCCTCATTGGACCCTTTAAAATAAAACCAAGGAAAACCACTGAATAAATCTGTGTGTAAAAGCTTACGGCAAATCGCATAAGATGGTAAATTCCAAACGGTGGGACAATTTCATCTTCAAATCAAAAATATGCATTTTAAAATAAACTTCATTTCACTCCTACACTGCGTGTTAGCTCGTTTGCTGGCTTCTTCTAAATAGCTATGAGCTATCTATGGTTAGCAATCAAGTAATACCCAAAAAATGATCGTGACGTCGCATTAGATACATTATTTGCTGGAAATCAATTTCAAAGCATTTACACACCAGTGCTAAATCACTGATATTTATTGGCTTATTCAATATTAAAATTCATTTCAGCAATATAACTCATGAAACGAAACATTGTGGACTCGTTCCCTAGAGCTAAATCGAGGGTTGAGGGACTGATCTCGCTTTCTTTCCCCTGCATTTATAACGGATTAGATAGCACTTTAAGAAGCCAACAACAACTTCCAGATTCCAAAAGGGATTCCTCAAAGTGGAAGTGGCTAGTGAAAGTGCACGAGGGCAGATCATTTTACAGACTGGACCACAGCCCAGCTTTCAAAGTAAACATCACTTATCAGCTGTGAAATGATTGGTGGCAGTATGAAGTGCTGTGATTGGACAGAGAGAATGAATATTCTGAATGGACATTCAGCATTCAGGCAGCATCTGTGACATGACAATGTGCAGACTCCACAGGAACCTGTTATCCTGTTTGCTTTGTTGTGATATAGGACCAAGGAGGAAGGGATTACACCAATGTGGAAATGAAAGAAGGCTGAGGGAGAGAGGAGTAAACTAAAAAAGGATCTTTTCACATTTAATTTCATATCTCCATAATCACTAATTCTATTTACTAAAGGTCACATAGTACACAGCACTACTTACCCCAGTTTCTGTAGTTTACAGTTTGGACTCCTCAATCCAGAACAGAGCAGCTTCACTCCTGAATCTCCCAGGTTATTGTAGCTGAGGTCCAGCTCTCTCAGGGGTGCGTTTGGTGACTGGAGAACTGATGCCACAGTTTCACAGGACTCCTGTGTGAGGTTACCACCATACAGTCTGCAAAGAAGAACCAATTATGATATAATGTAATGTTCTCTCCCTGGGACTTCCTTTTTTGTATTTTACCCCAGCTCAGATCAGAGTTGCATTGAGACCACATGAAACCGGCAACTCTTCTGAAGAACTGCAGGTCATCTGATATGTGCGAAAGCCTTGCTGTCCGCATGAAAGCAACAAGATGATAGTAAGATAACAGTTTCCAACTACTAACAGGATTTATTGTTACGTGTTAGCTGTTTTCGTTAGAAAGCAGGAAAACTTTGATAAATGGCTGCCCACAGTGATGAAGATGATGTGCTTGGTATAGTGACAATAATGTGACTAAAAACTACAGAGACAGCACAACATTGAGGAGTTTTAAAAGAAAGTGTGGAGCCTGTTTTTGCAGTGCCTGACACAGACATAAACACGCTGTAAATACATACCAACCTAGCCTGTGAGAGAACACACACATTCTCCACCAAGGGTCACACTGGAAGTATGTCTTTTTAAATCTTTCACTTGTCATCCTCTGGGCACAGATATTTAAGCAGTAACACATGAGAGGTTGTGCTATACTGTGACTGTGAACAGCACTTGGTGCTCATGGACTGTGTGTACAAGTGCAGCTACTGATAAGTAGCTGGCTAAGTTACATGCTAAGTGGTCATCATTTAGACACAGAAACCCCATCGACAGCATGAAGCTTACCCTGACTGTGCCTGAGAGCCACATAACTGCTTAACTATAGCAAATACCGAACTGTGTATTACCAGCTTTTGCAGCTTTCAAGGTGAACATCACTTGCCAGCTGTGAAATGATTGGTGGGAATAGGAAGTGGTGTGACTGACAGAAACTAGTTGGACTAATGTGGGAAACAAAAGAAGGCTGAGGGAGAGAGGAGTAAACAGAGAAAGAAGGCACTTTTTAACATTCCATTGTATAGTTCCATAATCAATTATTCTGCTCTCAAGGTCACATACAAGAATACAGCACTACTCACCCCAGTGTCTGTAGTTTACAGTTTGGACTCTTCAGTCCAGCACAGAGCAGCTTCACTCCAGAATCTCCCATGTTATTGAAACTGAGGTCCAGTGTCTGTAGTTTACAGTTTGGACTCTTCAGTCCAGCACAGAGCAGCTTCACTCTTGAATCTCCAAGGTTGTTGTAGCTGAGGTCCAGCTCTCTCAGGGGTGAGTCTGATGACTGGAGAGCTGAGGCCACAACTGCACAGGATTTCTTTTTAAGACCACAGCTGTCCAGTCTGCACAAAAGAGTAAATATTTTAAGATTATTTCCCCCCTTTTTAAAGATCACTGAGGTCTTGTAGCCATGCTAGCTAAAAGTACACATAACCAGGCCTGCCCTGCATATAGCCTGTGACTCAAACTCAGACCTGCCCTGCCATTTCTACACACTTTAAATTAAAATCAAGCTCTTCTGAAAGCTTTTAGGAGTTACATATCAGTACTCACACGGCCCTCCTGCAGTTCCTGACTACTGGTACCAGTCTCTGCCGACCTGCTGCTGATGTGTTGTACTTTTTTAGGTCAAACTCATCCAGGACCTCCTCCATCAGTAACACAGAGGCCAGAGCTGAGCAATCTTCTGGCTCAAGTTGTTTATCACAAAGTGTTCCGGATCTCAGGTAGGTCTGGATTTTCTTCACTAGAAAGTGGACATTTAGTTCATACAGAGAGTGGAACAGAACATATGAGAAACTGTGATGCTTAAAACAAGACTAGAAATATTGTGATTATAAAATCAATGATAGGAAGAAACAATAAGCGCTGACACAGTCAGAACATTGGCTTTACACGTCTGACAGTGTGTATCACACCTTTCTCACTCATCCCTCACACTCTGATTCCCTCTCTCCCACAGAGGGGTGGAGTCAGTTCACCCTAAACCTTACCTTCACCTAAATTCTCTCAGCATCAGTAGGCTCATAAGACTGTCACATATTCTGCCCAGCCCTTCCTGTTGCCTGCCCAGCCCTTCCTGTTGCCTGCCCAGTCCTTCCTGTTGCATGCCCAACCCTTCCATTTGTCTGCCTAGTCCTTCCTGTTATCCCTGCCCTCCTGTTGTCTGCCCAGCCCTTCCTGTTGCCTGCCCAGTCCTTCCTGTTGTCTGCCCAGCCCTTCCTGTTGCCTGCCCACCCCTACCTCTTCTGCTCTGCTGCTTTGGCCGTCCCCCAGGTTTTCCACCCTGCCTTATCAATCTCTTTCTCTACAGTCCCTCACCAGGTCATTTTTGGCCTCCCTCTCCCCCTTCACCCCTCAGGCATCTGCCCCAGTGCTGTCACACACACCCTCTCACCCCCTCTGCTTCATGTGTGTCCCAGCTCCACCTCCTGTACCCAACCTCATAGCTAAAATCATGATCTCTCCTATTTCAATGACTCACTTATTTCTTTTTTTGCCATCTGATCCTCAGTGTCTGTATCAGGCACTGGTATTGAAAAGCATTCAGCTTTCTTTCCTCATCCTCAGTGATCCTCCACATCTAACATCCATACGGTAGGACCAGATATACTCGTGTCTTCAATAGGTGAACCTTGTTTCTTCTCCCAAGTCCTCTGTCTGCCTATAATTTCCTTAGTCTCCAGAATGCCCCATGTGCTTTCTGTAGTCTTTTCTTGATGTGTATACTTTTACCACCCTCATTCTCTGAACTTGCTCCTAGATAAAGAAACTTTTTAGCATCTTCCACCTGCTCTCAATTATAAACACAAAACTAAAAATATACACATCTACTATGTGTACTTAAAGAAGCTACAGTTAAATCATTTGATGAAAGGTCTACACAAACATGAGTACCCTTTTCACAAAGATTAAAAAACACAAACACAGTGGGCCTTTATGCCCCTGCAAGATGCTTGATTCTGCCATTTGTAAAAATGAGTGTGTTTAATTGATGTAGATGCTGGGTAAATACATTACCTCGCTCTCTGCACAGTTTCTTGTAGCGTTGGGTTAAAACAGCACATCCAATGAGAGCAGCAACAGCCAGAGGGAGAAACACAGCTAAAGACACCTTCCAGCGAGGAGCAGGGAACATCTCAGCTGAAATACACAGGGTCTCCTAATCATGTCATTCATACATAATGTCACAATGTATACATAATATTATAAATACACTTTGTAAGTGCAGATTTATTTATACTCTATTGTCAGTATGCTGGCTTCTTAGCTGCATTTTGTATTTGTTTTTCCCTGTCGATGCGTACCATGTGCTTTTGTTTTCAGTTTCATTGTGTGTTAGCCGCGCCCTGTTCTCCTGTCTCATTACCTGCACACCTGCCTGCACACCTGTTTCCCATTCCACCTCATATGTTCTGCTACTTAAACCCTGCTTGTGTCTATGTACTTTTGACCTCGCCTTTGCCTTCTGTCTGGTCTGTTTGTGTGTGTCTCACTGGTTTTGACCCTGCCTGTATTTGATCACGATTATGGTTTTGTGTATCAGCACTGTTCTTCTACCTGATCGGTTGTGTGTCTGTGTTTGAGTCCCTGAATTGTAATGCGCTATAGACATACTGTAATCCACAAGTGATTATTTCAAGCTGATGGTAAAATGCTTCTTGTTCTTATTAATTATGGAGCTGATTTTACAGCATGCTTCTCACCTGTGATGTTAAATGCTGTCTCCTTCTCCAGGTTGAGCTCCTGCAGGTGAAATCTACAGGTGACTGTGTTGGTGTCTCTGTCCTGTATGATGATCCTTCGTCTCACAGTGTAGAGGTCCTCACTGTCTCTGTGTGTCTCTGTAGCTGCAGCAGGAAGACTGTGTCCCTCACTGTCCAACCAAAGCAGGTCAGGCTGTGTAGCCCAGCCTTTAGATTCACACAGCAGGCTGACCCACCCTGCTCTGTGTGGCACCTCCATAGAGATCACTGGCTCAGTTCCTGCAGGAGCACAAACTCAGAGATTACATCATTACCATTAACTGTCACTTTCTATCCATTGTGCTCATGGTTTCACTCATCTGTTTCAGTGACATTCAGTGGTCTGTGTTGTTTGAGAGGTATTTGGGAATATTTTTTTGGGAGAGAGAGTACTGACCTTTAATTTGCAGGTCAACAGAAGCACCATCATATGAGAGCTCAGACTCAATGTAACACTGATATCGTCCCTCATCAGAGGCTCGTACTCCTGTCAGTCTGAGTGAAGCGTTTCCTCTCTTCAGCTCCTCTGGGAACAGTGCTGTCCTTCCACTGTAAGATGGGATCTGATTCTCATTTCTAATCTGTCTCTCCTGGTAATTATGCACCACTGAGCCTGTAGAGTGAACTCTGGACCACTCCACACGCATGTCCTCAGCACTGATGCTGGGTTTGAGGTAACAGGGCAGAACAATGTCTTCACCACCTACAGCAACAATGGGTTCAGAGGGAACAAGAACCTCAAAACTCTCTGTAGACAAACACAGAAAGACAGACACTTGTCAGAGCAACAACAGAAGATGGAATATTAGCACAAACTGAGGCTATGGCTGGAATGAAACATAAAGCAGAATTCTCTAAAAACGATCCCGATACATTATTCGCTATATTACACATGCAAACGGATATACCAGTACTGCAGTCAGTGATAGTGCAAGTGTGTTCACTGTCAGTACTGCATTCAGTGATAGTGTGGGTGTGTTCCCTGTCAGTACTGCAGTCGGTGATAGTGCAAGTGTGTTCCCTGTCAGTACTGCAGTCAGTGATACTGCGGGTGTGTTCCCTGTCAGTACTGCAGTCAGTGATACTGCGGGTGTGTTCCCTGTCAGTACTGCAGTCGGTGATAGTGCAAGTGTGTTCACTGTCAGTACTGCAGTCAGTGATCATGCGGGTGTGTTCCCTGTCAGTATTGCAGTTGGTGATAGTATATGAGTGTTAACTGTCTGTACTGCAGTCAGTGGTAGTGCAGGTGTGTTTGCTGTCAGTGCTGCAGTCAATGGTAGTGCAGGTGTGCTCACTGTCAGTACTGCAGTCAGTGATAGTGCAGGTGTGTTCACTGTCAGTACTGCAGTCAGTGATAGTGCAGGTGTGTTTGCTGTCCAAACTGCAGTTGTGGCATATCCACTTATAATCCGTGAATGCTGTTATTAAATGGTATGTTGTAATACAATCAGGTGATAGTGAGAAACCAGAGGACGCCTGCAGTCGCCTCACACTTATTATATTATGTATTCTGTCAGAATAACCCCCCGCCCCCTTTTCTAAAATATGACGCCCCTGGGGGTCTGTCTGTATTTCTTGGGGGTAGCACAGTCAGTAATAGTACAGGTGAAGATGTACCTGCTCTGGAGACAGAGATCCGATGGAGGAGCAGGAGAATCAAACACAAACTCTCTGACATGCTGCCCTTCATCTCTGAAAGAGACAAATACATGTTAAAGTGTAGACACCTCCTATAAGTAAATGTCTGTTGAGATAAATGTTTCCTCCTCTACCACCTCATTTCCTCCCTTCCTTTAATATTCCAGCATTGGAGGGACAGAGGAGACAAGATGTAGTTAAGGAAACAAGGACACTTTTTTAGTTTTGGGATGCACCCAGAATGTAACATTTAAATGTGTCTCCCTTCTTGAGCTTGCGTCACGTGGTTACATGATTTCTGCTGTGAGTGACACAGTTCAACTTCCAACCATTGCTAAGAACAAACCTCAGAATTACCTTATATAGCTAAAAATAGCTGTCCAAACTGTCAATGCTTTTTTTTTCAAAGTTTTAAATCTTTCAAAAGACTGAAAAAAACCAGGATTGAAATATTATATTGCAACTCTGTGGAGAGAAAATCTAACTGCTACCAGCCTCGTAAAAAATGACTTACCAAAACCTGCAACGTGAGATTTAAAGGCTGGGTATGTTTATGCAGTGAAGTTATCCACTGTCCTGGAAAATATTAGTTTCTTCCCAGGAATGTTCAGGTTTTCAGTCAGCTCTGATCCTTAGCCTTGTCGTGAGAAATCATACTCCATGCGAACCACTAGCGGAACAAATCAGTACCGGGCCGGGGGCGGGGCACATGACCGGGCCCTTTAAACCCAATACAGCTCATGATAACATCGCTTTACAACATACACATGCCCGCAACAGCGGGGCTTACAAGCACACATACTACATTTTTGACACAAGCAACTGCTGAGTCCCTAACATCACCGCTATACAGTCGAGAGAGAAAGAAGGGGATATAAGCTGGGCTACTAGAAATAACAACCATCAACAGTTTACAACAGCTCACACATTGTTTGTGGTGTAGTGATTGCAAGAATTGCTACCTGTAAATCTGGCTCCGAGACTGTGCTGCCAGAATTGAATCGCTGCCAACAAAAATGTCAGGTTCATCTCCAGGAGGACGAACAAAATATGTGTCCAGTTTTTGTAATTTGGCTTTTCCTTGCTCTCTTTTTTCCTTTTCTTTGCGCTTTGTCGCTCCGCTTGTATGCTTATATGAACTGCCACTCATGTTTAGCTTAGTCCGTAAAAATGCTACACCTAGCTTGAACTCTGTTGACAAATGACTGATGATGACGTGGTGGACGATTGATAACGATTTTACCCAAAATACACTTGGAGACAATATCGGCGATCCACTTGTAAATTTGCACGTAATGAAGTTAAATGTGAGAGTGAAAATAAAGCCAGTCATGCAGCACGTCATTTTATTCATATTTTAGACCTAACTACATCACTAAAGTCACTCTTGTAAAGTTTTTACCAACCATGACTCACTCTGACTGGGCAACGTATATAATCTCACACATACACCACATCAAACGATTTTGTCGAGAGGTGACCCGGTCCGACCAGCCCGGAGCACAGGATCCGGGTCCCTCCGGGCCCAGGGCGCGTCGCCCTCCCAGCCCCCCGGAAACTCCGCCCGCGATGCGAACATAACACACCAGCTGCACAACCGAATCATTCCCACTCCTCCTTTCACAACTACTTTTGGATACTCTCCTGTCTCCACTGCACTCCCTTATAGCCTGGTTACAGGGGTCTTTCAGCTCTCTGTTTTATTCTTTTTACACAGTTATCCAGTCTCCTCTGTCTTTAAAATGGCGTTTGAGTTGAAAGTTTACTTTTGCTTTCACTATAGGCTTGATGACAATCACTGGCTGGCTGCCAAAAATAAAACTGTCTGAGCCAATAGTGTATGATAAGGAAGATAAATTATGCAGACAACAAGTAAAAATATATGATACGCACATCTGAAGTTCAGGTGTATTTTTGAAGAGGTAATCATTTAGTGTTTTGCTGAAATATGCAGTCACAGCATTTGAATCTTTGAAAATAGACAATAAATAAATGAACGGATAAAACATTCAAAGTAATATTAATAAATGATAGAAAAGAAATGCTGGGCAAAATAATGAGCTGCCACTTTTATGAGTTTTATTCACATTTCATTCTGTGTTGTGTCAAAGTATGAGTTTTTTTTCCAGCAGGTACTTTAGATTGCAGTTCTGTACTCTCAAAAACTCTCAATAACCAGTTTTTCCCCTTTTGCGTCATTTGTTGCTTTTCACTGCCATACTGGCCAAAGTATTCAATATTTAATACAAATGAGTGTAAAGTACTTCTTTCAAAACACAATTAAAACATACAAATTCTTGTAGATCCTGTTCACTCTTTTCCAAAATCAGAAAAGTCGTTTTTACTCTGAATTACCCAGAGAAAGAAACTCATTGTGCTGATTAAAGTGCTAAATTTTTTTATGGAAAAGGAGTTTGCCTGAAAGACAGCTATATCAAACAGCCACATAGATACACCTCAGAGGAATGAAAGGCAAAAATATGAAACTGAAAGCTACTGATTTTGGTTGTTTCAAAGTTGGTTTATCAGTTTTGATGTTCACAATATGACTAGCATGAGAATTGTAATGTTGTAGATTCAAGCACTGAATACTTGTGACAGTCTCTGCTTTGCGCCACGTGTGGCGGTTCACCAGGCTGGGTAGCGTGTCAGGCACTGCCTGGACAAGGAACTGAATCTGGTGAGGCTCGGCTATCCACAGCTCAGCCCAGGTCACCTTCCTCTCTGGTTCGTTGTCCCATCTTGTCCACCCTGCAGGTTCTCTCCCCCTCCACTGCTCCTCTCACTTCCCTTTGAGCCAGGCAGCGGTTCTCCTTCCTTTTAGTGATGTTGAAATGGGAAGCTGGAAAAGATCCTGCTCTGCCTCAAGTCACCACTCCCATCAGCCTGCTCTGGCGCAGCCTCGACTCACCTGAGAGAACAGCTTCCTCTCCTCACCTCCATTCCAGCTTTGGCCACCTTCAGGTCATTGGACTCCCTGTACTGCAACACCTCTCTTGTTCTCATTGCTTTGAACTCCTCTTCCAAGGATCTGAGAGGCAGTTTCAGCTTGTTTTTGGGCCCATAGAGTGTGATGCTGCTCAGGCTCCTGGGCAGACCCAGCCATCTTCTGAGGTGAGTGCTGACCCTCTTCTGCAAGGCTTCGACAGTCGAGACGGGCACCTCATTCATCAGGAGTGGCCACAGGATTCTGGGCAGGATGCCATACTGGTACAGCCAGGCTTTGAATTTCCCAGCAATCCCGACCAATCCACTGCTCTTAGCGTGCCCTCCAGGTCCATGCAGGTGGAACAGACAGATGCTGCATCCCTCAAGGTGCTGTGAAACACCTTGCCAGGGCTCTTAACTGACGTCTCTGTGATAGCAGTGCAAGGCTAAAGCGGAATGAGTCAATCAACCTCCTTCTCTTCAGGACAAGTGATCTGGATTTGGCTGCTTTATTAAAGCTCATGCAGGCCGACTCCATCAGCCTCTCGAGCCCCTGCAGAATCCACCTTCAGCCTGATAGGGACTCTGTGGACACTGCTGTAAGTACGGAGAGTTCCCACACTGCACCACATAGACACACTGCTGTAAGTACAGAGAGTTTCCACACTGCACCACATAGACACGCTGCTGTAAGTACAGAGAGTTTCCACACTGCACCTCATAGACACACTGCTGTAAGTACAGAGAGTTCCCACACTGCACCTCATAGACACACTGCTGTAAGTACAGAGAGTTTCCACACTGCACCTCATAGACACACTGCTGTAAGTACAGAGAGTTTCCACACTGCACCTCATAGACACACTGCTGTAAGTACAGAGAGTTTCCACACTGCACCTCATAGACACACTGCTGTAAGTACAGAGAGTTTCCACACTGCACCTCATAGACACACTGCTGTAGTACAGAGGGTTTCCACACTGCACCTCATAGACACACTGCTGTAAGTACAGAGAGTTTCCACACTGCACCTCATAGACACACTGCTGTAGGTGCAGAGCATTGAACCTTATAAATGCACAGTACTGTAAGTAGAAAGAGGTTTGACAATGTGCATTAGATGTTTTGACAATGTGCGTTTCATTAAATTATTTTGTGTGTACTTCAATGTCTTGTCCACTGGAACCATCTGAGTTTTTGCCTTCAGGATCAGGGACTACACCTGTCCCTAGCAAGAGAAGCTGCTGGAACCCTATTGTGTTTGTTTAGATTTTTTTACTTCCCTAAAAGTGTTTGCACAAAAACTGTACATCTTGCAGCAACCAAACTTGGCAGTTGGTCCTATACTCACTCCCTTCTCTGGTGAAAATAAATAACCCTATGTCATATGGAGGCGCTGTAGTGAGCCACTTGTTCTGACCTATAACGGCCTATAGTGACGCCATATCGGATTTTCCACCATTTGGAATTGTTTTTGTAAAAAATTTAAAATCTATCTTCTCTTAGACCGTAGAAATTAGTGCCAAAATGAGTGTTACCTTCCATCCTATCCCTTCTTTCCTGCCATAGGTTCTGTCTGAGGGGCATGTAAACTGTCCTGTCAGCATACACTCCTTTGGGTGAGCGTGGGTGAGATTAGGCCCAGTCAGGGACTTTGATGCTTATGTTGGGGGAACACCAGCCTTTCAGAAGTTTGATCATCTTTTCATCTGCTGTGGCTCTCCAAAAAGAGGCTGTCACACTGGATTGTTGACACCATGACAGCGGCCACTTGCCTGTCTGGAAGGCCTTTGCCATCAGCCATGGTGGTGCATTTTACTCGTGCTGTGGTATTCTGATACCATTTTTGAGTGATCAACACAGAGTTACATAATGAAGCTTAGAAATGTAACCACAGTAACGGTGAGCTAATTGCATCACTCCTGTCTCCCTTTCGGTGACCTGTGGCATCTCCAAAAGACTGGGGGAAGTAGTTGTGCCTCTGGCTTAGAGAGAAGGGGAGGCAGCCGCAGCTCTGTTTAGTACATGGGACTGAAATGAGTTACCTCAGAATGTAACCTCCCATGCAAAAGGATACTGCACTGGAGTGATCCTGTTAGCTCACAAAACAATCGCTGTGTTCATCATTTTTGTTCCTACAGTGTAGACCATGGAGGAGAGAGAAGGAACAAACCAGGACCCAAGAAATGTGAGTCTGTCAGCTCTGAACACTCACTCCTTCCATTCCTTTCCTATCTCTCTCTTTCATAATCTCTTTCTGCTCTTCTTTTTCAATCACTTTCTCCCTCTCTCTATTTGACACATTTCCACTTCTGTCCTGATGTCCTTGCATAATAACTATGCTGTGTGTTTGCATGTATGAGTGTAGACTGACACACTGACGCTGCTACTGGGAGGCTGAGTGGAGCAAGACTGACAGGGCGGGTCCATATAGCAGTGATATACAAATGAATCCACAGGAAAGGAGGGGGTTATGACAGTCTCCACCTCTGTGCTCTTCTACTCGTTTCAGGAGACCCAACCACTGCAGACGCAACCTGGCTAACCTGGGGCTATGGAATTGCCAGCCAGCAGCCCAGAAAACCGACCATCACAGCTTATGCTTAGATATAGTCATTTCAGTTCCTGGCTCTAACAGATCACCACTTGGATGTTGCATTATATTTACTGCTTTATTATAAATTGTATAGATTATTGTTTGTAAATGTATTACTTGGCTCTGTACCATGTTTCTTGACTGTTCTAAATTTGTTACTATGACTGTTATATAGACCTTATGTTAAATATACTTTCAATTGCTGTACCAATGTGTAAATGTTGCACTTTAAAAGATTTCTCTTGTATTTATGTTGAATGTATGCACTCCTTGCATGTCGCTTTGGATAAAAGTGTCTGCAAAATGAATACATGTAAATGTATAGCCCTGGTATACATAAAGAGGAGCACAGAACTGAACATAGACATTAGTGAAGATAAGTAGTTAACAACAAGAATCTAAACCCAATCTACCTGCTACGCTGTCCAGCATGGCACTCTTAAACAGCTTCAGGTAAACGCACCACCTGCACACCTGATCATGACATCACCCAGTGCATGACTGATACTCAGAACTTACATCTGTATTTGTGCAATTCTTGGAATTTGTAGTTTTTATGTTAATATTTAAACCATTTTTTTTAAATGTTTTCATGTTTAGAAATAGAAGACAGCTGCTCTCAAATTTATTTCCCAGTTTGCTGTTTTGTGTAGTTGCTGTGAACACTTTGTCTACATCAGATTAGTTTGTTGTATTTTTGAATATTGGTAGGATGTTGCTTCACTGGAATGATGTTTAAAAGTCATTGCTGAATAAAAGCACATTTTATTTATATGTATTGTGTTCAAATTAAAGTTATTATGTGTGTGTTGGGTTATTTCATTCAGCACCCCCAGCCTGGTGTAAGTATTAATTTGTTGTAGGAGAATGTGTGTTGGGTTATTTCATTCAGCACTCCCAGCCTGGGTTAAGTATTAAGTGGCTGTATGAGAATGTGTATTGGGTTATTTCATTCAGCACCCCCAGCCTGGTGTAAGTATTAAGTTGTTGTAGGAGAATGTGTGTTGGGTTATTTCATTCAGCACCCCCAGCCTGGTGTAAGTATTAAGTTGTTGTAGGAGAATGTGTGTTGGGTTATTTCATTCAGCACCCCCAGCCTGGTGTAAGTATTAAGTTGTTGTAGGAGAAAGTGTGTTGGGTTATTTCATTCAGCATCCCCAGCCTGGTGTAAGTATTAAGTAGTTGTAGGAGAATGTGTGTTGGGTTATTTCATTCAGCACCCCCAGCCTGGTGTAAGTATTAAGTTGTTGTAGGAGAATGTGTGTTGGGTTATTTCATTCAGCATCCCCAGCCTGGTGTAAGTATTAAGTAGTTGTAGGAGAATGTGTGTTGGGTTATTTCATTCAGCACCCCCAGCCTGGGTTAAGTATTAAGTTGTTGTAGGAGAATGTGTGTTGGGTTATTTCATTCAGCACCCCCAGCCTGGGTTAAGTATTAAGTTGTTGTAGGAGAATGTGTGTTGGGTTATTTCATTCAGCACCCCCAGCCTGGGTTAAGTATTAAGTTGTTGTAGAAGAATGTGTGTTGGGTTATTTCATTCAGCACCCCCAGCCTGGTGTAAGTATTAAGTTGTTGTAGGAGAATGTGTGTTGGGTTATTTCATTCAGCACCTCCAGCCTGGTGTAAGTATTAAGTTGTTGTAGGAGAATGTGTGTTGGGTTATTTCATTCAGCACCCACAGCCTGGTGTAAGTATTAAGTTGTTGTAGGAGAATGTGTGTTGGGTTATTTCATTCAGCACCCCCAGCCTGGTGTAAGTATAAGTAGTTGTAGGAGAATGTGTGTTGGGTTATTTCATTCAGCACCCCCAGCCTGGTGTAAGTATAAGTAGTTGTAGGAGAATGTGTGTTGGGTTATTTCATTCAGCACCCCCAGCCTGGTGTAAGTATAAGTAGTTGTAGGAGAATGTGTGTTGGGTTATTTCATTCAGCACCCCCAGCTGCCTCTTCCTGCACTGAGTACCATCATAAATCAGCCATAGCTGCAGCGGCACAGGAGAGATTTTTGAAATGGGGGGGACCAAACTGTGAGAAAAAGGTCTCAAAAGGTTAAGAAAGTTACAGTATAATAAGAATATGAAAATGTTTTTTTCATGAGGGCCAGTGTATATTACCCTAAAATAAATGTATTCTTGGCCCCAACACATAATCACAATGAGAGTAATTTGGTATGTTTTCTTCATACATTGCTGTGAAATAGTTTTGCCCCAGTTGGGCTTTCTACATCATTCCATATTTTTGACACAAGGACGTTATACATCAGTGTTGCCATGTGAAAATTCTTTCAGTTTTTTTCAGATGTGATGTTTAAGGGAGGGAAACATTGGCCTCTTAGCAGGAGGAGACAGAACAGCAGAGTGGACTGACTGGTTTTGAGCCTTGTGATCTTACTTTGAACACCTTACACTTGCTGGTAAATAAGGTTGAAAATGACAACAAAGTGCACAATATAAACCCTAATTCTGACAACATTATTACCAAATCAGTTAGTAATACTGCGGATTTGAACCACTTAGCCTATGGGCCACAATGAGAGTTTGAATTTTGGCAGGTTTAGGAGGTCAGTGTGCAAAGTGCTAGTGCCCATTATTCACAATATCAGCAGTAGCCTATTGTATGAAATATACTATTATTACACCCATGGTAGTCTACTATTTAAGATGTATTAGAAAAGCTAACATTCATGCCAGGATACTGTATAAAAATTATTATAAAACCTATCATCAGGGCTAGGATACTCCAATCCAAGACTTTGGAAACCTGCTGACATGCTGGAATGGTTACTGATTATGTTTTTTTACTTTGGTAAAATGGCTAAAGCTCAAATGTACACAGGTACTCACTGATCTGACTTTCCTGCATATTATCAAGACTGTACTCACCTGTACACAGGTACATCATGCAGAAACTTCATTTAGTCTTGACTTCTGCTTTTGCCTGATTCTGAGTGTATGAAAAAACCTGAACATTTTGCTGTTAGTTTGACTCCAGAATGTTGCCTGACCAGTTATAACTAAATATCTTTCTGTACACTTGCCAGTTGGTAGAATGCCAGTTCCACCGTATGACTTTTAGCATTCACAAGGGTGTGTATGAAGTGTCTTTGTTCCTGCTGCATCTGGTCCATTTACATGGCAGTGCTCCATTTCTGCTCCAGGACTGTCCCTCTGTGCACATGTTCAGAAAGTGGATTTGGGCCTGGAGCAGGGTTACGGAAGGCATTATAAGTGTAGTATTTGTTGGTGTATTCATAGGTTACTCTGAATGGTGTATTCATAAGTGACACATGACTCTGAATGACTTTGGCCCTTGCCTTTGCTTACCACACAGGTTCTAGATGCATATCATCCCAGAATCAAAAGACGTTCCCAAATAAGAAAGTTGAGGCAGTTTGGGAAAGTAGTAAGTCTACCCAGGAATGACTTTCCAATGGCCAAATTATCTCCACGAACTACGCAAGGGTATTCCAGAGAACCCCAGAACAACATCCAGGCCTGTTTCACCTCAGCTAAGGTCAGCGTTCTGCCTCTCTACACCTGTTTCTCTCTCTGCCTCCTGTGACCTGTCTCACTCTCTGCCTCCTGTGACTTGTCTCTCTACACCTGTCTCACTCTCTGCCTTCTGCGACTGGTCTCTCTATACCTGTCTCACTCTGCCTTCTGCGGCTGGTCTCTCTATACCTGTCTCACTCTGCCTTCTGTGACCGGTCTCTTTACACCTGTCTCACTCTCTGCCTCCTGTGACCGGTCTCTCTACACCTGTTTCTCTCTCTGCCTCCTGTGACTGGTCTCTCTACACCTGTCTCACTCTCTGCCTCCTGTGACTTGTCTCTCTACACCTGTCTCACTCTCTGCCTTCTGCGACTGGTCTCTCTATACCTGTCTCACTCTGCCTTCTGCGACTGGTCTCTCTATACCTGTCTCACTCTACCTTCTGCGACTGGTCTCTCTATACCTGTCTCACTCTGCCTTCTGTGACTGGTCTCTCTATACCTGTCTCACTCTGCCTTCTGTGACCGGTCTCTTTACACCTGTCTCACTCTCTGCCTCCTGTGACCGGTCTCTCTACACCTGTTTCTCTCTCTGCCTCCTGTGACCGGTCTCTCTACACCTGTCTCACTCTCTGCCTCCTGTGACTGGTCTCTCTATATCTGTCTCACTCTGCCTTCTGCGACTGGTCTCTCTGTACCTGTCTCACTCTGCCTTCTGCGACTGGTCTCTCTACACCTGTCTCACTCTGCCTTCTGTGACTGGTCTCTCTACACCTGTCTCACTCTGCCTTCTGTGACCGGTCTCTTTACATCTGTCTCACTCTCTGCCTCCTGTGACTGGTCTCTCTATACCTGTCTCACTCTGCCTTCTGCGACTGATCTCTCTATACCTGTCTCACTCTGCCTTCTGTGACTGGTCTCTCTATACCTGTCTCACTCTGCCTTCTGTGACCGGTCTCTTTACACCTGTTTCTCTCTCTGCCTCCTGTGACCGGTCTCTTTACCCCTGTCTCACTCTCTGCCTCTCCTGACTCCCAGCACCATCAGCTCATCCAGTGGAGAGCTCTGAGCAGTGCCTGAGGAACTGGACTGATAGCTCAGTCATTGGGAGGCAGCTGTGGTTCATTATCTGGCCTAGTATCTGTGGCAGGGAGGTTCAGCCAACACAAAGCTGCGCTACACCCCCAACCTCCACCTCCACCCAAACAGAAAACCTTAACACCAACACCCAACCTCCACCTCCACCCAAACATGGCACCTTAACACCAACACCCCCAATCTCCACCCAAAAATGGCGCCTTAACATCAACACCCCCAACTTCTGCCTCCACCTAAACATGGCACCTTAAAACCAACATCCCCACCTCCACCCAAACATGGCACCTTAACACCAACACCTCCTACCTCCAACTCCACCTGAAAATGGCACTTTAACACCAACACACCCAACCAACACCTCCACTCAAACATGACACCTTAAAACCAATACTCCCAATCTCCACCTCCACCCAAACATGGCACCCTAACATCAACACCCCTAACACCCTCCTATTACCTCCATCTCCACATACAGGCACCTTCCCAATAGAGACATTACAGCCCCCATAGCCAATTAAACTGACCAGCACACACCCACTCTCTATTACACCCACACATTCTACCACACCCCCACACTCGACCACACCCCTACTCTCTACACTCTCTATTACACCCACACATTCTACCACACCCCCACACTCGACCACACCCCCACTCTCTATCACACCCCTACTCTCTACCACAGCACCCTCCATGTGGAGCTGAATGAATGCTCCTTTCAGTTTGAATGTTTCTGCTCGAACATGCACAAGGAATGCCATCTGACCAGTTATGTCAACAACCCAAAAGTGGGCTGATAAAATAAAAAAAATAACATTTTTTTTTTTTATCTAAGGCAGCCTTCATCAGGTGTACTTTTTAGATCAGAGACTAGATTACACCCTGCATAATGTTTACCTGTAGAACAACATGCCATCTTTCTAGTTTTCAATGAAGGTCTTTCTGGTATATCAGATCTCCTGGCACGACAGTCCATTAGGGCTGGATCAGTTTAAAATGTGGGGAGTTAGTAAATGTTACTTATGCAGGGGCGCAAATGGCAGGGGGTACGAGGGGGATATGTCCCCCCCAAAATCATAGGGACCCCGATCTGTCCCCCACTTTTGGGTGTGCCTCTAATTAACTCAAATGTTGTCAATAAACCTATCAGAGGCTTCCAAAGACATGACATCATCATCTGGGCTTTCCCAAATTGTTTAAAGGCATAGTAATCTTAGTGTATTTAAACTTCTGACTTTGAAGAAAGTAATAAAAATTGTCTATCTCATTATTCTGGCATTTAGCAAATAGAAATAATTTTGGTAATCCTAATTGACAAAGGAAAAGTTTAATCTGATTAATTTTAGACGGTGAGAAAAAAAAGGTTATGTGCCTTTTTATATAGTGTATGTAAACTTCTGGTTTCAACTGTATATATATATATATATATATATATATATATATATATATATACCATACCGAGCCAAGGTTGTCATCTGCTCCAACCGCTCCCTCATCTGGATGACATACTGGACAATGTTCTGGCTTTCACCTCTTGGTCCTTCCCAGAACTCCTTCAGCAGATCAAGAGGTCCCCTGACCTGTCGTCCATACAGGAGCTCAAAGGGAGAAAACCCGGTTGAAGCCTGTGGTACCTCCCGGTAGGCAAACAACAGATATGGAAGCCACTGGTCCCAGTCCGTACCCGTCTGGGAAATGAACTTCCGAAGCATGCTCTTCAGAGTCTGGTTCCAACGTTCCACAAGTCCGTCTGTTTGAGGGTGGTAAGGAGTGGTCTTTATGCCCCTAATCCCTAACAGATATACCTGTTTTAGTAGCTCTGACATGAAATTGGTGCCCTGGTCAGTAAAAACCTCTCTAGGGACTCCTACCCTGGATATCAGCTGGATAAGGCAATTAGCAACATGTCTGGCCTTGATATTTCTGAGGGGAAATGCCTCTGGGTACTTAGTGGCATAATCACATATCACCAGGATGTATCTGTGACCATTCTTGCTCCTCTCTAGCGGCCCCACTATGTCCATTCCTATCCTCTCAAAAGGTGTCTCAATGATAGGTAAAGAATGCAAGTAGGCTGGTACAACCCCTCTTCCTGATGTTAACTGGCACTCTGGATAGGTTTTAATGAACTCAGTGGCATCGGTGTACAATAAAGGCCACGAGAAACGGCTGCCTAGTCTGGCCATAGCTTTATGCTTCCCCACGTGCCCTGCCCAAGGAATGCTATGTCCAAGTGTCATCACTGTGCGCCTCAATGACAAGGGTACAGCTAAAACCTCTACGTCCCCTTTCACTTGATAGAGAATGCCCTTACGAAGGATATACTTCTCCTCCTGCAAACAGTCTACCTGGCCCTTTTTAACACCATCCACCTCTGTTACTTTATCAAACCAGCACCGTAAGGTTGGGTCCTCACTTTGTAACTGCAATAAATCCTCAGGGATGTCTACGTCCAAAGTCATTGATGGTTCTGGCATGGCTGCAGCCTGCTCTGTACTAGCCTTGTACTGGAGCTTGTCCCTGGGCTTCGCCTGCTTAGTTTAGCATGTTTTACCTGGCGCTACTTCACCCCTGTCTTCAGCAAACGGTAAAGCCTGGAAACCCTCTCGTGCCGCCTGGGACCAAGTAACCACATTGCAAGCCTTAGACTCAGACACTAACTCACATAAAATTGGCAAGTCGTGCCCTAACACCACAGGGTGAGGAAGCTGAGGCGCTAATGCAACAGAGAGTAAAAAGGTCTGTCCCTCAACAGTTAGATACACATCTGCAGTAGGGTAGGGTTTCACATCCCCATGAACACTGCAAATTTAACCTCCTGCTGCTCATTCCACTCCTCCCTAGGAACCAGACTATCAAGTACTAGGGTCTGTGCACTCCCTGTATCTACAAGTGCCTGCATAGCCTGTCCATTCACGAGAACCTTCACTAGATGGTCAGCTACAATGTTCTCAACATGAGTCCTAGGTGGCCCTGGAACATAACACAAGCTAGAGGGTTTAGTTCTGGACTTAGCCGGACAATGCAGTTTAGTGTGCCCTTTCTCCCCACACAAGTAACAGGTAATCTCAGGTCTATTTGTGCTGACACCTGACCTAGGATAAGTGTGTGTATTAACTTTACTCTGGGCATGACCATAACCTCCAACACCCCCATCAGACTCACTTCTCGATGAGCGGCTGGTCTGGCGATCAAAGGTGCCACCTCTACCTCCCCGACGAGCAGACAGGAACACCTCGGCCAGCTGGGCTGCCTCCTCTGCTGACTTTGGGTCATGTTCCTTGAGCCACACTTCCATGTCTGGAGGAACCATCCGCATGTACTGCTCCAGGATGAGGATTTCCGACACTTCCTTCATGGAGTGCTGCTCAGGCTTATCCACTTATTGTAGAGTTCCTTCAGCCTCACATACAGCTCCCTGGGAGTCTCATCAGGTTGGATCTTGGTGGATCTAAATCTTCGCTGGTAGGTGTCATTGTTGATCTCGTATTTCTTGAGGATGTCTTTCTTCACTTTCTCATAGTCAAAGGTGTCATCAATGTCCATGGTGACATATGCACTGCATGCCTTGCCAGTGAGAAGAGGCACCAGTCTAATGACCCACTCCTGGTCTGGCCAGTGACAGGTGATGGCCATCCTCTCAAACGTGGTCAAAAAGTGCTCAATTTCATCATTTTTGGTTAACAGATGAAGTTTTGGCTGTTTGAATTCAGTGATGGGTTGCCCTGCCCTTCTTAGAAATGGCACTTCCCGGCTCGGCTCACTGACCTCTTCATACTCCTCTGCCTCCCTTGTCCGGAGACTTTCGGCTATCTGCCCCTGCAGTTGCTTAAAGCTGTGTTGCATGCTCTGCCATCTCTGCTCCTGCCGCCTGGACTCCTTCTCAAACTGCTCATCCCGTGCTGCTTGAGACTGCAGAAGTCCTCTGACTAGGCCCATCAGCTCTGCCACCACCTCCAAAGTATTCCTCTGGGGCTGCCCCAACTCCACGGATGACGATGCTGCCTCCGTGCTTGGCCCTGGCTCCTCAGTTCTGTCGTGCCTGGCCTTGGGTGACATATTCACTTCTGGGGGTGATGCTGGATCCCACTTCTGACACCATTTGTTGGAAGGCCAGCTGAAGGGAGTGGATTCTCCCGCAAAAAAATGAGAACTGACAGCAAGGTTAGCAGTGCTCCCCCAAGGTGAAAAAATTTATTTTCAAAAAGTTTGGCAGGTCAACCCAAAATAAACAGATACAACGTAAATAAATCCCAAAATAAACAACAACAAAATAATTAAAGAAAACTAATTAAACTCAATAAATTTAAATCAAAAGGCGTGTCAATAATTTGCCAAACCCAAGAACGGAAAAGGCTGCTACCTAGCATCAGTAGCAATCCCCACTACTGTCCTCTTTGAGGCCCAAAGTACTACTGGCTAAAATAGAGAAAAGGTACGAATCTCCTCCCTCTATGGACTGTACCATTCCTAATCAATCAATTAACATAAGACAATTTACAAATCTATACAATAATTACATTCACAAATACAGAACACAATTATAACAATTATACAATACATACATACAGTTATTAGGATTAAAACACCACAATCCCATTCAATAATTTCCCCAAATGGAAATTACTTCGCTCCCCCACAGTTATAAACAGAAGTCCGCCAACGCAAAAAGTTGTTAAAACCTCGCGAGACACCGGTTCGCATCTTTTCCCGGAACAAGGAAGTTGTTGTGCAGCCAAACAAACATTTCAGGTGAGTAAATATCACTGTACATCAATGACAATATTCTTGCATCTATATGTATCGCGTAATACTTTGTTTTATATACAGACACATTTACTCAAGCACAGCTGGTAACGGTCGTATCAAGTTTGAAATGTTCGCTACACATAAAGATTTGGCGCCGTAAATCTATGTTAAATGCCGGTTTTACATGCAAACTTAGACATGTCACATACCTTTTTGTCTTGCAGGTGCTGTAGTTCGGATAACCGTCGACACAAAGCAAGAAAACCAATTTACAGTGTGTTTTTAACTATGTACTCAATAAAACTCAGCATGGTAAAAGTGTTCATTGTGGCTTGATTACACACATGCGCAAGTTTCAAGAAGGTAGGTAGAAGGTAAAACAAAAGAACTGGAACGGAGAATTCGCTCTGTGACAATACATATAGTATAAACTTAAAAGTTCAGACCTTTCAAACCAAAAATGGTTTAAATATTAACATAAAAACTACAAATTCCAAGAGTTGCACAAATGCAGATGTAAGTTCTGAGTATCAGTCATGCACTGGGTGATGTCATGATCAGGTGTGCAGGTGGTGCGTTTACCTGAAGCTGTTTAAGAGTGCCACGCTGCCCGGAATAGCAGATAGATTGGGTTTAGATGCTTCTTGTTAACTACTTATCTTCACTAATGTCTATGTTCAGTTCTGTGCTCCTCTTTATGTATACCAGGGCTATACATTTACATGTATTCATTTTGCAGACACTTTTATCCAAAGCGACATGCAAGGAGTGCATACATTCAACATAAATACAAGAAAAATCTTTTAAAGTGCAACATTTACACATTGGTACAGCAGTTCAAAGTATAGCTAAACATAAGGTCTATGTAACAGTCATAGTAACAAATTTAGAACAGTCAAGAAACATGGTACAGAGCCAAGTAATACATTTACAAACAATAATGTATACAATTACACAATTTATTATAAAGCAGTATACATACTACAACATCCAAGTGGTGATCTGTTAGAGCCAGGAACTGAAATGAGTATATGTAAGCATAAGCTGTGATGAAGTCAGTTTTCTGGGCAATTCCATAGCCCTAGGTTAGCCAGGTTGCATCTGCAGTGGTTGGGTCTCCTGAAACGAGTAGAGGAGCACAGAAGTGTAGGGAAAGGCAACAAACATGGCGGGCTGACAGTTGCCTGGAAAGAAAGAATAAAGAAAGTGTACGTACATGTCAGAAAAGGCACACACAAAGTGATACAAGGAGGTGATCTGACGATGAGTCTGACATACTGGCATCCTCTGGCTTAGGCTTCATGCTAATTCCACAACGAGAAGAAATTAACATCCACTGCTACTGTTTCAAATACGCAACAATAAACCAAAACTACTTGTTAGTTAACTGACTTAAGGCACAAACTTAGTGTCCACTAAGACACTAGGCTATAACGAAAGATAAAAAAAAGATACTTATCTGGAACCTACAAGTCGTCTAGTTACCGCAACGCCTACAAGATGAACACATATACCGGTACAATCACACACAAGATTTTTGTGTCTCTGTTTTACACTTTCTTCATGCACAGATATTTCATGTTGCTGTTACAAAGGCTTTCATAAAGTAAACAATGCACTGTGTTTTCTGCTTCTTCTGTTCAGCTTAAGTGAGTGAATAATGAAATCCATTACCAACAGTCTTGCCTGTCAGCTGTCTCATGTAAATGAATTTCCATGTAACTTATAAAACAGTCTGTCATTTTAACACTCACATGCTGCTTTAACATGTTAATATGTCATGTTTGGATACAATTAGAATTTTGATAATTGCTTTAAATGAGCTTTGAGCTGTATTCTTAGTGACAATAGGCAGCCCTTGTATGTAGTGATCTGGTGTGTATGTACAGTATGTGTGTAAACTGTGAATGTGGGCAGTGGTGCTCTTTTTGGGTTTTTTTGTTTAATTAGTTTGTGCACAGGTGGGGTGAGAGGGTCAGAAAGCCCACTGCAGGCTGGTCCACCTGATTCAGGTGGCTTTATTTAGGGATGAATTCTGATGTGTTTTGGGAACTGTATATGTATACCCAATTTCCCAGCAGGGGTGGGTATACATGTGTATAGCTAGGTTTATTTGTAAATGTGTGTGTGAGACTCGACTTCAGGGGGCACAGGGACACTGGAGAATTATAGCTAAATGCTGTAAACCCAGCACAGAGGGGTGTGTGTTCAGTGAAGCTGGTGTGGAATCTGTGCAGGAGGGTCAGTGTGTCAGAGTCAGAGACACTGTAGAAGGACAGAGTGCCGGCCGGACAGTCCACGCACACTCCTATTCAGCACACACACACATTAGGTTAACTAGATTAATTATCATTATTAATATTCATTGCATTATGTGTGTAACACAGTGTGTGAGAATAAGGCTGTACTTGTACTGTACACCTCTGTAAATGTGAGTGTTTTTGTTTGAGATTGTGTGTCAGTCTACACTCATACATGCAAACACAAAGCACAGTTATTATGCAAGGACATCAGAACAGATGTGGAAATGTGTCAATTAGAGAGAGGGAGAAAGTGATTGAAAAAGAAGAGCAGAAAGAGATTATGAAAGAGAGAGAAAGGAAAGGAATGGAAGGAGTGATTGTTCAGCGCTGACAGACTCACATTTCCTGGGTCCTGGTTTGTTCCTTCTCTCTCCTCCATGGTCTACACTGTAGGAACAAAAATGATGAACACAGCGATTGTTTTGTGAGCTAACAGGATCACTCCAATGCAGTATCCTTTTGCATGGGAGGTTACATTCTGAGGTAACTCATTTCAGTCCCATGTACTAAACAGAGCTGCGGCTGCCTCCCCTTCTCTCTAAGCCAGTGGCACCACTACTTCCCCCAGTCTTTTGGAGATGCCACAGGTCACCGAAAGGAAGACAGGAGTGATGCAATTAGCTCACCGTTACTGTGGTTACATTTCTAAGCTTCATTATGTAACTCTGTGTTGATCACTCAAAAATGGTGTCAGAATACCACAGCACGAGTAAAATGCACCACCATGGCTGATGGCAAAGGCCTTCCAGACAGGCAAGTGGCCGCTGTCATGGTGTCAACAATCCAGTGTGACAGCCTCTTTTTGGAGAGCCACAGCATATGAAAAGATGATCAAACTTCTGAAAGGCTTGTGTTCCCCCAACATAAGCATCGAAGTCCCTGACTGGGCCTAATCTCACCCACGCTCACCTAAAGGAGTGTATGCTGACAGGACAGTTTACATGCCCCTCAGACAGAACCTATGGCAGGAAAGAAGGGATAGGATGGAAGGTGACATGCATTTTGGCATTCATTTCTTCGGTTTAAAAAAATTTCAAAATAGTGGAAAATCCGATATGGCGTCACTATAGGCCGTTATAGGTCAGAACATGTGGCTCACTACAGCACCTCCATATGGCATAGGGTAATTTTTTTTTTAACTAGGGTAGTGAGTAAGTATAGGACCAACTGCCAAGTTTGGTTGCTGCAAGATGTGCAGTTTTTGTGCAAACACTTTTCGGGAATTAAAAAAATCTAAACAAACACAAAAGGGTTCCAGCAGCTTCTCTTGCTAGGGGTAGGTGTGATCCCTGAGCCTGAAGGCTAAAACTAAGATGGTTCCTGTGGACAAGACATTGAAGTACACACATAACAATTTAATGCCAATTTAATGGCAGGTTGCACAAACCACTCAAGCAGTAACTTAATCACAAAATATAAACTCTGAACAGGATGGAAATCTCCAAACTGAGCACAGAAGAGGGGCAGCAGCCACAGCATCATTGAGAGCATTTGGCTTCTCTGAAATGATTCACCTCAGAGTATATCCTGCTGTGTGGAAGGATACTACATTAGGATGATCCAGTACAGGGGTACACTATAGCAGAACAGACAGGGACTGACTAAACCACATTGTCAACTCTTTCAACTGACAGTACTGTGCATTTATAAGGTTCAATGCTCTGCACCTACAGCAGCGTGTCTATGAGATGCAGTGTGGAAACTCTCTGTACTTACAGCAGTGTGTCTATGAGGTGCAGTGTGGAAACTCTCTGTACTTACAGCTGTGTGTCTATGAGGTGCAGTGTGGAAACTCTCTGTACTTACAGCAGTGTGTCTATGAGGTGCAGTGTTGAAACTCTCTGTACTTACAGCAGTGTGTCTATGAGGTGCAGTGTGGAAACTCTCTGTACTTACAGCAGTGTGTCTATGAGGCGCAGTGTGGAAACTCTCTGTACTTACAGCAGTGTGTCTATGAGGTGCAGTGTGGAAACTCTCTGTACTTACAGCAGTGTGTCTATGAGGTGCAGTGTGGAAACCCTCTGTACTTACAGCAGTGTGTCTATGAGGTGAAGTGTAGAAACTCTCTGTACTCACAGCAGTGTCCACAGAGTCCATATCAGGCTGAAGGTGGATTCTGCAGGGGCTCGAGAGACTGATGGAGTCGGCCTGCATGAGCTTTAATAAACCAGCCAAATCCAGATGACTGGTGCTGAAGAGAGGGAAGTTGATTGACTCATTCTGCTTTACCCTTGCAGTTGTTGCCATCACTGCTATCACAGAGACGCCAGTTAAGAGCCCTGGCAAGGTGTTTCACAGCACCTTGAGGGATGCAGCATCTGTCTGTTCCACCTGCATGGACCTGGAGGGCACGCTAAGAGCAGTGGATTGGTCAGGATTGCCAGGAAATTCAAAGCCTGGTTGTACCAGCATGGCATCCTGCCCAGAATCCTGTGGCCACTCCTGGTGAATGAGGTGCCCGTCTCGACTGTCGAAGCCTTGCAGAAGAGGGTCAGCACTCACCTCAGAAGATGGCTGGGTCTGCCCAGGAGCCTGAGCAGCATCACACTCTATGGGCCCAACAACAAGCTGAAACTGCCTCTCAGATCCTTGGAAGAGGAGTTCAAAGCAATGAGAACAAGAGAGGTGCTGCAGTACAGGGAGTCCAATGACCTGAAGGTGGTCAAAGCTGGAATGGAGGTGAGGAGAGGAAGCTGTTCTCTCAGGTGAGTCGAGGCTGCGCCAGAGCAGGCTGAAGGTAGTGGTGACTTGAGGCAGAGCAGGATCTTTTCCAGCTTCCCATTTCAACATCACTAAAAGGAAGGAGAACCGCTGCCTGGCTCAAAGGGAAGTGAGAGTAGCAGTGGAGGGGTAGAGAACCCGTTCATTCCTCTGAGGTGTATCTATGTGGCTGTTTGATATAGCTGTCTTTCAGGCAAACTCTTTTTCCATAACAAAATTTAGCACTTTAATCAGCACAATGACTTTCTTTCTCTGGGTAATTCAGGGTAAAACGACTTTTCTGATTTTGGAAAAGAGTGTACAGGATCTACAAGAATTTGTATGTTTTAATTGTGTTTTGAAAGGAAATACTTTACACTCATTTGTATTAACTATTGAATACTTTGGGCAGTAGATGGCAGTGAAAAGCAACAGATGACGCAAAAGGGGAAAAACTGGTCATTGAGAGTTTTTGAGAGTACACAACTGCAATCAACTGTACCTGCTGGAAAAAAAAATCATAACTTGACACAACACAGAATGGAATATGAATAAAGCTCACATGGCAGCTCATTATTCTGCTCAACATTTCTTTTCTGTCATTTATTAATATTACTTTAAATATTTTATCCGTTCATTTATTTATTGTCTATTTTCAAAGATTCAAATGCTGTGACTGCATATTTCAGCAAAACACTAAATGATTACCTCTTCAAAAATATACCTGAATTTCAGATGTGCGTATCATATATTTTTACTTGTCGTCTGCATAATTTATCTTCCTTATCATACACTATTGGCTCAGACAGTTTTATTTTTGGCAGCCAGCCAGTCATTGTCATCAAGCCTATAGTGAAAGCAAAAGTAAACTTTCAACTCAAACGCCATTTTAAAGACAGAGGAGACTGGATAACTGTGTAAAAAGAATAAAACAGAGAGCTGAAAGAACCCTGTAACCAGGCTATAAGGGACTGCAGTGGAGACAGGAGGGAATCCAAAAGTAGTCGTGAAAGGAGGAGTGGGAATGATTCGGTTGTGCAGCTGGTGTGTTATGTTCGCATGGAGTATGATTTCTCACGACAAGGCTCAGGATCGGAGCTGACTGAAAACCTGAACATTCCCGGGAAGAAACTAATATTTTCCAGGACAGTGGATAACTTCACTGCATAAACATACCCAGCCTTTAAATCCCACGTTGTAGGTTTTGGTAAGTCAATTTGTTTTACTAGACTGGTGGCAGATTTTCTCTCCACAGAGTTGCAATATAATATTTCAATCCTGGTTGTTTTCAGTCTTTTGAAATACTTAAAACAGCTTTGACAGTTTGGACAGCTATTTGTAGCTATATAAGGTTATTCTGAGGTTTGTTCTTAGCAATGGTTGGAAGTTGAACTGTGTCACTCAGAAATCATGTAACCACGTGACTCAAGCTCAAGAAGGGAGACACATTTAAATGTTACATTCTGGGTGCATCCCAAAACTAAAAAAGTATCCTTGTTTCCTTAACTACATCTTGTCTCCTCTGTCCCTCCAATGCTGGAATATTAAAGGAAGGGAGGAAATGAGGTGGTAGAGGAGGAAACATTTATCTCAACAGACATTTACTTAGAGGAGGTGTCTACACTTTAACATGTATTTGTCTCTTTCAGAGATGAAGGGCAGCATGTCAGAGAGTTTGTGTTTGATTCTCCTGCTCCTCCATCAGATCTCCAGAGCAGGTACATCTTCATCTGTACTATTACTGACTGTGTTACCCCCAAGAAATACAGACAGACCCCCAGGGGTGTCATATTTTAGAAAAGGGGGAGGGGGCTTACTCTGACAGAATACATAATATAATAAGTGTGAGCCGATTGCGGGCATCCTCTGGTTTCTCACTGTCACCTGAGTGTATTACAATAAAGCGTTTAATAACAGTATTCAAGGATTACAAGCTGATATGCCACAGCTGCAGTACTGACAGTGAACACCTGCACTATCACTGACAACAGTACTGGTGTATCAGTGTGCATGTGTACAGCCAATAATGTATTCTCGTTTTTGGAGAATGTTGTTTTATGTTTCATTCCAGCTATAGCCTCAGTCTGTGTTAGTATTCCCTCTTCTGTTGTTGCTCTGAATAGGGTCTGTCTTTTCTGTGTTTGTCTACAGAGAGTTTTGAAGTTCTTGTTCCCTCTGAGCCCATTGTTGCTGTGGGTGGTGAAGACATTGTTCTACCCTGTTACCTGAACCCCAGCATCAGTGCTGAGGACATGCATGTGGAGTGGTCCAGAGTTCCCTTTACAGGCCCAGTGGTGCATAATTACCAGGAGGGACAGATTAATAATGAGAATCAGATGCCATCTTACAGAGGAAGGACAGCACTGTCCCCACTGGGGCTGATAACAGGAGACGCTTCACTCAGACTGACAGGAGTACGAGCCTCTGATGAGGGAAAATATCAGTGCTACATTGAGTCTGAGTTCTCATATGATGGTGCTTCTTTTCAAGTGCAAATTATAGGTCAGTCCTCTTTCTCCCAACACTAATATTCCCAAATACCTCTCAAATAACACAAACCACTGAATCTCACTGAAACAGATGAGTGAAACCATGAACACAAAGGATAGAAAGTGACAGTTAATGGTAATGATGTAATCTCTGAGTTTGTGCTCCTGCAGGAACTGAGCCAGTGATCTCTATGGAGGTGCCACACAGAGCAGGGTGGGTCAGCCTGCTGTGTGAATCTAAAGGCTGGGCTACACAGCCTGACCTGGTTTGGTTGGACAGTGAGGGACACAGTCTTCCTGCTGCAGCTACAGAGACACACAGAGACAGTGGGGACCTCTACAATGTGAGACGAAGGATCATCATACAGGACAGAGACACCAACACAGTCACCTGTAGATTTCACCTGCAGGAGCTCAACCTGGAGAAGGAGACAGCATTTAACATCACAGGTGAGAAGCATGCTGTAAAATCAGTTCCATAATTAATAAGAACAAGAAGCATTTTACCATCAGCTTGAAATAATCACTTGTGGATTACAGTATGTCCATAGAGTATTATAATTCAGAGACTCAAACACAGACAAACAACTGATCAGGTAAAAGAACAGTGCTGATACACAAAACCAGAGTCGTGATCAAAAACAGGCAGGGTCAAAACCAGTGAGGCCCAGGCAAACAGTCCAAACAGAAAGAAAAGGTGAGTTCAAAAAACAGGCAAGAATTCTTAATAACAAATAGGCAAACAATTCAAAATGACTGACAAAAAGGCAAGGTCAAAAAACAGGCAGGTACAAACATAGGCAGGCAAACACAATGAGACTACGTAAACACGGCAACAGATGAGGTAGAACGGGGAACAGGCAGAGCTGGACTTACCATTGGACATTAATGGGCTGCAGCCAAGGGGCCCCACCCATGATAATGGTTTACCTCCTTAAGGCCACGAAATACTTTCTTTTTAACAATCTGTACGCATAGATAAGTGGCTGCGTCGAGAGGTATTGTTCACATACTAGCCTGCATACTTTGCGTTTTGCTGCAGGATTAAAAAGTAAATCCACTAGTGGGGAGGTCAGGGCCGAATCATCCCTGGAAGTTCGGCGATTCGATTACTGCAGAAGAAAAACCAAAAGAGCTAACAGTGATTCTTTAGGTTACAACAGTCAATATTGTTAACGTCCAGTAGAAATGTTTTATTTGTAAAATAAATACAGACTAATAAGCTATTTCCTCTGAACTGTCAGTCATAATTAGCAGAAATACATAGAATCTTTGAGTTTGTTCAGACTCTGCTGCTGGCCTGTCAGATCCTGATATACTGCCCCCACAGTCCATGTCTTTAATTGCACCTTGCGGACGCATGGTAGCCATCTTGCGCAGACATAATTAAAAGCAAGTATATTGCGGCCTTTACCCTACCTTACACATCTGGGGAATTTATGCTCCGCGTTCCGCACCGCAGCCGGTTATTTCCATTCATCTCAATGAGAATTTTTAGTTTCTGCTGCGCTTTGTCCATTCACCAGCCACTGTGTTACGTTGGATGGAAAAACAAATAGAACAATGCTCAATTTTTTCCATTGATGAGAGTGGAAAACCAATCAAATCCTTCCATTTCTCAAAGCTTTCATTCCATGACAGAACATGGGGTTTAACATTAAACTTTAAAGTGTCTGATATTTAAAAAAGGCAGACATGTTCATTCTTGCAGTTCAAGGGTACCCTGAATTGTACGATATCAAATTAAAGTCATACGGTAACACTGACATAAAAGACCATGCCTGATTAAACATATTGAGGAATTCCAGCTGGTGATAGTTATCGCTATGTATTTTATCGTTTGAATAGTTATGACCTATAAAACATAGCTTAGCTAGTGCTAGCTAACTTGATTGTTATGGTCGTGAGGACCTAGCTTTACTAGCTAACTAAATAAACAGATGACAATTATTTTACTGCAACCTATATTTATTTCTGCTCCACATTCCTTAAGTGAGAGCGCAGAACATAGAACAACGTCACACCTCGATCACTGAATGGAACTGTTTTGCAGCAGACATTTAACTCTGCCGCAAATGTGGTACATTATTATATACCAGCACTAAATAAATCCCATCAACTGAAAAAATAGAGCAGTGTTTTATTTGTTTTTCTGTCCAGCGTAACGCAGTGGTTTGTGAATGGGCAAACAGCAGCGTTAATGGAAAATTCTCATTGTGATGAATGGGAATAACCAGCTGTGGTGCGGAATGTGGAGCAGAAATTCCACAGATGTGTGAACGCAGGGTGATGTCATTTATGTCACTTAGTTTTCGATTAAAGTTTGTTGATTGTTGAATGGTTAGCTGGCCCTGCCCTGTGTCACAAATGAAGCATCTGATTTAGCCAAATTATATGTCAGTCATTATTATTTACTTGTTGATGTTCTCTGATTGGTAATTGGTGCTTGCTATGCGTCTGTCAACCTACATTGCTAACAGTTCACGTTAGCAACTTCGAAGATGGCAGACAAGATTAGGCAATGACATGATTAGGAGACCCTGTGTATTTCAGCTGAGATGTTCCCCGCTCCTCGCTGGAAGGCGTCTTCAGCTGTGTTTCTCCCTCTGGTTGCTGCTGCTCTAATTGGATGTGCTGTTTTAACCCAACGCTACAAGAAACTGCGCAGACAGCGAGGTAATGTATTTACCTAGCATCTACATCAATTAAACACACTCATTTTTACCAATGGCAGAATCAAGCATCTTGTAGGGGCATAGGGGCCCACTGTGTTTGTGTTTTTTAAACTTGTGAAAAAGGTACTCATTTTTTTTAGAGAAAGAGAGGGACTGTAGAGAAAGAGAGGGATAAGGCAGGGTGGAAAAACTGGGGGATGGCCAAAGCAGCAGAGCAGAACAGGTAGGGGTGGGCAGGTAACAGGAAGGACTGGGCAGACATATGGAAGGGCTCCGGGATAACAGGAAAGGCTGGGCAGGCAAAAGGAAGGGCTGGGCAGGCAACAGGAAGGGCTGGGCAAGCAACAGGAAGGGCTGGACAGGCAACAGGAAGGGCTGAGAGATAACAGGAAGGGCTGGACAGTTAATGTGACAGCCTTATGAGCCTACTGATGCTGAGAGAATTATGGTGAAGGTCAGGTTTAGTGTGAACTGACTGCACCCCTCTGTGGGAGAGAGGGAATCAGGGTGTGAGGGATGGGTGAAACAGTGTGACAGGAGTGTTATACACTGTGACAGATGTGTGAAGCTAATGTTCTGTGTGAGAGCTTATTGGTCATTCCTTACAATTCATTTATCGTTGGCAATATTTCTAATCTTATTTTTCACATAATAGTCTCTCATATATTCTGTTCCACTCCCTGAATGAACTAAATGACAACTGTAGTGGAGGAAATCAAGACCGCCCTGAGATCAGGAACACTTTGGGCCAAACAGCTTGAGCCAGACCAATGCTCAACCCTGGCCAATGTGTTACTGACGGGGGAGGTCCTGGATGAATTTGACCTGAAGATGTACAAAACATCTGCAGCAGATCGCCAAAGACTGGTACGAGTAGTCAGGAACTGCAGGAAGGCCCAGTGAGTATTGATATGTAGTTCTTGCTTTTGATCTACAGTGTGTGGAAATGGCAGAGGAGGTCTGAGTCTGCGTCTCATGAAACTGCAGGGCAGGCCTGGTTGTGTGTAATTGTGGCTAGCATGGCTACATTCCAGTGACTCGGTGAAAAAATCCTCAATATCACCCTTCATTTTTTTACAATATTCAGAACACAACACGAATACAAGAATATTCCACATAAGATTACATGCAACCCTGAAAAAAACAAGCAAGCATATAGCTTACAAAGGCCAAAGACAGGCCTTTCGCAAAGTCCATGGCTGCTTCCCAAGAATAAATACAGTCGCCTCAGTGCCATATACCTTGGCAGCAGAGCATTCAAGAGCATTCCAGCAATAGCTCATCTAAAAAAATATAGATTTTTTTTAAGCTCATAGGCAAAAAAGGGCATTTTCTAGCCGGTTTGCACTAGTGTTAGTTAAAACATTATAATACACACAGACATGGTTGATGGTTTGTTTTGAAGGAAACAAATGTGCCATCAATACTCAAAATTCATGAAACTTGTCATAAAATTGTCATTGAACACAAAAAGTATGCATAAAAGTGCAAAAACAAAATAGAAAAGCAGTTTTTTTATGAAGAATCCAAGCCAGCTAGGGGGAAATTACAAAGCAGAGTTCATCCCCAACATGTCTCCCGTCTCTAAAAAAAACAGCGCTGATTACTTAAAGTTATCACACTCTAAAAGGGCTCGTACCGAAACAGGGCATTTTCTGATTCACTTTTCTTGTAGTTTCTAAACAACCCAAAAGGCAGACAAAAACTTACTTCTTCTCCAATGTGTCCTATTTCAACATTTGACGAATGTTTTCTGACACGGAAAATCCTGGTGTGTCGATTCGCTGTATACGTCCAATTGAGTGAGGCGGAGTCTGTGAGAGCAGCAGCTTATGGAACGCCGAATGGACCAAAACGTCAAGTTTGACGTTCGTCTTAAGATGTCAAATTTGTACATCTTTAGACGACAGAAAATTACCTGTTAATATGTGTGTACGTCTTAAGATGACAGAAAATACCATGTTAACACGTCAATTTTGAACGTCTTAAGGCGTTTAAAACTGGGTGCTGCCAGAAAATGCCCTGTTAACACGTCAATTTTGAACGTCTTAAGGTGTTTGCAATTGGGTGCTACCAGAAAAATGCCCTGTTCACACGTCAATTTTGAACGTCTTGAGGTGTTTACAATTGGGTGCTACCCCTTAGTCAGTTCCTGAGGGGGAACCCTACATTCAATTATGACAGGGACTGTCAGAGCATGTGATCATAGCAGAGCTGGAATAGAGCAAGGAGCAGAGCGCCATTAATTTAACCTGAGCGAGGAGCGCACTTGAATCATTGACATAGGCTATGTAAGAGCAGATACTTGAACTTGAACAGATATCACTCCAACCCACTCAAATTCACTCCATGCCCCTCACGAGGTTGCATTGCCTAAGCAGCACCCTTGCCCAGATAGATAGATATATGTGGTATATTCCTTGGCATTTGGTATTAAATGTTCAAATCCCCACTTTGACCACCTGCAGTGATTTTATTAATTAAAGCAGACTATTATTGGACAAAGGTTCACCGTTCCCATGATTCCTTCCTTTCCCATGTCCTAAATTCATAAGGGTGATATCCTTGTTCACCTAATTTCCTTCAGTAATTGTCCCTATAATTAGGTTATAACACATAGTGTGTTCTTTAGACAACATGTGCATTACATACACTTTTGAGTATTTTTATTGTTGGCCTATTCCTTCTTATTTCAATTTAAAATAGAGACTTTCCCCATAATTTGTGAATAATAATCCCTTTGTTGAACATTGATAACAACCGCATTTGTTTAGGCTATCATCTTTACCTGTTGTGGTGAATAAATAGCATCAGCTGTCCAGATTATTGAAATTATTTTATTCAAAACACTACCGTTTTTTGGTTGATGAGCAGAAAAAAGGGCGAATTTGGAACAAGTTTTTTTTCTTCTTCCTCCTGTGAGCAGGGAACGGTAATGGAGCGGAGCAAAGGTAAGAAAGGGGGAAATGGAGCAGAGCACTCGCACAGCCATGTGGCCGGGGAGCGGAGTTTCTATTCACTCAACTCCGCTCACACGCTCTGGTGAATATGCAATGAAAGTTTGGGCATAATATTTCAATTCAAATCAATCTTTAATGAATGCAGAGCAGACCATTCATCATTAACTTCCAACCTCCTTCTTTAAACCCTAAATCCATACAGATCTGACTGCAAGGTGCAGGTATTAAGAATCCACTCTCCATGCTCTGCGCTTGGGGTCAGTATGTTTGGTGTCTGCATTTATCCCCGTTCCCCAGTAGAGGTGCGCAACGTTCTCCCTTTAATGAGTGATGAATGATGAGACTGAATAGTTTGGAATGCTCAGCTTGTCTTGTCGGCTGGAAGAACAAATGTTGGTATGTATGAAGTAAATCCCTGACTAGTAGCGATGCGAGGGTCGACCCACCCACGGGAGAGCCTTAATAAATAATTGCCACCATAAATGGCCAGATACTGATGTTTCTATCAACTGCAAGCAGTTGAATCACAAGTCAGGTAATAAAGGATAAGCACAACACTCATTCACAATCCAAACACATAATAAATGCAAATATAGGCTACAGCAAGCCCTGAACTCCACACAGGGCAGTGGAATGAAATCCCAAGCCTTGGCTAGTACATTACTAGCCACATTACTGACAATTATTGCTTGTCTGCAATAATTGTCAGTAATGTGGGGTGATCTGGTTTCGTGTTTCTGTTTCTGTCAGTTTTGTTCGATTGTTTCCGTGTTTTGTTTTCCTTCCCTGTCCATGTGCTTTTGTTTTCGCTCTGTTTTCCCCGCCCACCTTGTTCCCCACTCTGTTGATTATCATGTGTTTCGCCTGCCTGCCTGCCTGCCGTTACCCATGTCTGTTTCCTGTTTTTTCGATTCCTGTTTGCCGATTTTGTACCGTTGCTCAGCCTGCCTGTTTTCGAACTCTTTAACCTGTTTTTGACTACTGCCCTGGATTGTGTTTTTGTACTTTTACCAAGTCTCTCTGGTTTTGACCTCTGCCTGTTTACCGACTCTGATTTTGGATTTGTGGGCTGCCTAATAAACTCCCGTTCATTACGTATCTTCATCGGCGCTTGGGTCTCTCTGAGGTCTGACAATAATCCTCCCAGAACTCCCCTCCTAATATTATAACCTAACGCAAATTGACAAGGACAGAAAATGGACACAATGACCATACATACAATGAACATTGAGAAGCAAACAATAATGATTAAAACTTCTCGCAGTGCCACGTACAGAGCCCTTAAAGTCCCAAGAGGTGATATTTTTTATTTTGTGCGAACAAGTTATGCGAACGTTATGCGAAAAAGATAACATGTTCCTACAACGTAATTATCTTGTGAGCATATAAATATGACCTTTAGGGGCTATGGAGACGGAGCCCTTACAGGCCCGAAAGGTGATTTTTTTTATCTTGTTCTCACAAGTTGTCTTGTGCAAAGAATTTATAATTTTGTGTGAGCAAGATACTTAAGGTGCTCCCACAATATGATTAATTTGTACACACAAGATAGAAAACTATCACCTTTCAGGACTTCAGGGGCTCTGTAGAATACCAAGTTTCCTTGTTCATGGGTCACGTGCCAATCGCTGCCAGCCTGTAGGCATACGTGGAGCCCAAAGCAGCCCCTACGACAAAAAAGGGGTGGGTACGTGGCTCCTACGTCAAAAAGGGGTGGGTTTGTTCACGCCAACCAATAGCATGGAAGCCTCAATGGTCCAAAAGACGTTCAACATTGACGTGTTAACAGGTCATTTTCTGTCATCTTAAGACATAAAAATTTGACGTCTTAAAACGGGGGTCGAATTCCATCCTGTGGTCCATTTTGCCATTCCATAGCAGCTCAGCGGGAGCTCGCTGTATTACAATGGACTGTGTGTTTTTTATTTACATATACAAAATACAAGCATCTAAGGCATATTTCAATATTAAAAGCTTACAATTGTGCTGACACAGTGTTCAAGATAAAAGCGAAGCAAACAAAAACAAGAATGAAAGAGAAACAGAACATTCAAATAAGTAAATATAAAATAGCAGAGTGAGGGTCCTACTCAAGTAGCAAATACAATTCTAATAAAAAAAAGCTTTTGGGCATTTCTATTCGTCATGTATTGGAGAGATCATTCTTCAATCCATCAATATGGGGCTTAACCCAATAATATTAATTTTTACATCTATGATTATTATTATTTACCAGAAAATCCCAGTTTTTCTCTTTTACGAGTACTCCAGCTTTGATTGACCTCACATTTTTCACATATGCCATTATTTTTTCTTAATACTCACTAGTCATTTCTGCTTTAGAGCAGCACTGACTGATTTCTCTTACTTTATAGTTTACAAATTTCTATATATTATGAAAACTGTCTGTGGTCTCAGTACTTTCCATTTCAGTTATAATTTCTTTTATCTTTGCACAGTATTCCTCATTTTTTTTAACAAATTGGAGTTAAATTTCCAGTCGCCTCCAGTAGAGTTGCTCTGTTTCAATAACAGAGCTTAGTTTCATTTCTAATATACATTCATCAGTTTATGGGCCTTTGAAATTGAAATGTCCGAGACAAATTCCATGAGTGTATTAGCAGCAAGCCAGTAGTCAGGTCTTGATTTGCAGGTCCCATTAGGAATATTGTCTTTTCCTTTGATTTAAACTTCTCCATATATCTATAAGGGAATTTGTACTAATGAATTCTCCAATTGTGTGATTATAGTGTTAACTGTCAAATTTAGAGGGCCGATATCTTCCCATTCATCAGGTTTCATATTCCAGTCACCTACCAATATCGTAAGGTCTGTAGGGTAAAGCAATCTGAGCTCTGACAGACCATTTGTGATATCCCCATACATGTGTTTGTACTGACATTTGTTTCATAACCATATACATTAACTAATATGAAAAAATGACTTTCAACCTTTAAAACCACCATTAACCAAAGACCCTCCCCATCTTTCCTGTGTGTGACATCACTGGGAAACCTGTGTAGACACCAGTAGATCTATTGGCTCTGTGACTAAACAATATTCAAACACCCCATTGGTTTGTACAAAAGTTCACACCCACGTCGGAAGAATTTGTTTCTTGTAATAAGAACAGAGATTTTCGTCCTTTACAAAATAAGAATCTTTTGACCAAGACCCCTCACATTTAACGAAGCAAATGAAATTGTTAAGTTGCACATAAGTGTTGTAAGTTGGAATCAGAACAATAGTAGGAACAATAGGTCCACGATAGTAGGTTCGTTTCTCAACCCGACGAGCCTGTTCGATCTGCGGGTACAGATTTTCCTTGTCTCCCTATCCTCCCGCAGTAACATCTCAGCGAAACGGATGTCTCTCACCCTGCGCAACGGAGAATCCTTGCTTCGCCGCCATATCTCCTCCTTCACCAACGTCCGGACAAACAAGATGTCTATATGTCTGTTCTTATTGTCCTCCTTTCGGCCGATCTTATGCACAATGTCGATGGCTTCTTCAAGCTGGCGCACTTCCATGTCAAGCATAGTCTTGCTAAAGAGTTGTATGATGTCTGCTTTGATATTTTCGTCACTTTTCTCCGTCAAACCTTTAAGTTTCAAACACCGTAGCATCTTGTATCTTTCCTGTTCCCAGATGCTCCTTATTTTTCCCAGATGCTCTTTATTTCTCAGGTACTCGTTTTGTTTTTCCAGCTCGATGATTTTTTTCTTGCAGTCCTTCATTTCTTCAGCACTAAAGTTCACCGCTTTGGTCAAGCTGGTGATCATTCAGCTACTTTGTTTAACTTGTTCCTTGAGTTGTGCAAGTTGTTCGTCAAATTTCTTTTCCATGCTTTGATGGCCTCCAATATGGTCATGGGAACGGAATCTTCTTTTCTTTTGTTAGCCATGCTGACTTCCATGCAGTAGTCATGGTCGTCAGTCCACTCTACATCATTTACGTCCTTAGCGTTTATCGCTGCTTGGGTCTTCGTGTTGTTTCTGTCTGTTAGTTTCAATCTGCCAGGTTTGATCACACTTTGGTTTTCCATTTTGAGTGCCTGGAGTATTCTGTAGTCAAGTGCTAAAGCAAAGTTTGGGACAGGTTAGCAGTAGCTTCTGACGCGAGCTACTGCTCAACACGGCATCTTGTCTGACTACAGAAAAGCTTGTGCTGTAACAAAGTATGCATCCTGGCATTGTGTTTCAAGTGGAGATTTCATGGATTACAATCATATCATACCCATAATTATGCAATGAATACAGTGTACAGCCCGGAAAGCGATGCTTTGTAAGTACACTCAGTGAGCACATTTCCAAAAATTATTTTGGGAAATTTTGATGGATTGTAACACGCTATCTTGATACCGGGAAGGGTGGGCTACATATAGAAAGAAGAGTATACGAGATATATTGACCGCAAATTATATTTAAAAAAGGTTCATTTTATTGCTGCGGGATAAAGGAAGCGCGTATAAGGTTAAATGCGGTGTTGTTAGCAGTAGCTGAGTCTGGTGAAGGCTGTGAGTGCGGAAGTTTGACCGGATATTCAAGTTTACTTTTATACTGTACCGAGTGGTTCCGACCCAGATTCTCATGGCACCGGCGCCATGGCCACTAGGGGGATGAGCTGAAAAGGTTTTTAAAAACCAAAATCAACTTCAGATAAATCCCTGACTTAACCCATCCCTTTAGTATGGCTTCTTTGACTGCAGGGTGTGTTCCAGTTCAGATCAAAGATTTGCAACACAGTGAAATGGCAGAGTATTCTCAACTGTTGCAAAATGGCTGAGGGCAACGGACAGTGTCTCAAAAGATTTAATTCGTCAACTCACACACCTGAGCTTTAGAACACAACCTGACTCATAGGCGTAAAAACCTCTGACTCAACAGGAATATGAATTCCTACATATGATGAACCTGAAATGGAAAAAGTTGCCAGTTTCATGTCATCTCCTCATCTCTGATCTGAACTGGGCAAAGAAACGAAAAAGGAAGTCTGAGACAGAACAACTTTGCTTTAACTCATGAAAAGAAATACCTTCATCATCAAAATTATCTGCAAGTGTGTGAACTCATTAAGAAGAGATGATGAATCTCCACCTTTTAGGACAAGTTAAATTCTGTGATAACTTAAATGAGAAAAACATTTGAGAATGATCAGACACCAGTATTTGTGGGATTTGCACCTGTGAAATACATGAAAATAAAACTGGGGAAATTAAAATATGGTTTATGTGAGTATAGGATCAGTGATGAGAAGAAAAAAGTATATATCTTACTATATACTTCTATTACAACAAGTCTCCTTGCATCCACAATATTCAGATAATCAAAAATGATTGAAATGGAGAGATATTTAAATATCACCCTCTGAGCAATAAATATCACTAAGCACTATAACTAGTATATTTCAAATATTCAATATTTTTTCTTTAATGATATGATTATAACATATTGGCTCCTCTTTGCAGACTAGATAGCTGTGGTCTTACAGAGCAGTCCTGTGAAATTGTGGCCTCAGTTCTCCAGTCATCAGACTCACCCCTGAGAGAGCTGGACCTCAGATACAATAACCTTGGAGATTCGGGAGTGAAGCTGCTCTGTGCTGGACTGAAGAGTCCAAACTGTAACCTACAGAGACTGAATCTCAGCTACAATAACCTGGGAGATTCTGGAGTGAAGCTGCTCTGTGCTGAACTGAAGAGTCCAAACTGTGAATTACAGACACTGGGGTGAGTAGTGCTGTGTGCTTGTATGTGACCTTTGAAGCAGGACTATTGATTATGGAACTATGAAACAGAATGTTAAAAAGCTCCTTTCTCTGTTTACTCCTCTCCCCCTCAGCCTTGTTTTGTTTCCCACATTAGACCAATTAGTTCCTGTCAGTCACACCACTTCCTATTCCCACCAATCATTTCACAGCTGATAAGTGATGTTCACTTTGAAAGCTGCATAAGCTGGTAATACACAGTTAGGTATTTGCTGTAGTAAAGACTGTGAGCAGTTATGTGGCTCTCAGGCACAGTCAGGGTAAGCTTCATGCTGTTGATGGGGTCTCTGTATCTAAATGAAGCCCAGTTAGCATGTAAGTTAGCCAGCTATTTATCAGTAGCTGCACTTGTACACACAGTCCATGAGCACCAAGTGCTGTTCACAGTCACAGTATAGCACAACCTCTCATGTGTTATTGCTTAAATATCTGTGCCCAGAGGATGACAAGTGAAAGATTTAAAAAGACATATTTCCAGTGTGACCCTTGGTGGAGAATGTGTGTGTTCTCTCACCGGCTGGGTCGTTATATATTTACAGCATGTTTATGTCTGTGTCAGGCACTGCAAAAATCATTTTTGCTTTGTTACTGAAAGCTGACATAGACAATAAATCCTGTCAGTAGATGGAAACTGTTATCTTACTATCATCATGTTACTGTCATGTGGACAGCAAGGCTTTCGCACATCTCCTATCAGACAACCTGCAATTATTCAGAAGAGTTGCCAGTTTCATGTGGTCTCAATGCAACTCTGATCTGAGCTGGGCTGAGATAAAAAGAAGGAAGACCCAGGTAGAGAACATTATTACATTATATCATCATTGGCTCTTCTTTGCAGGCTGGATAACTGTGGTCTAACAGAGGAATCCTGTGAAACTGTAGCCTCAATTCTCCAGTCACCAAACTCTCCCCTGAGAGAGCTGGACCTCAGATACAATAACCTGGGAGATTCAGGAGTGAAGCTGCTCTGTGCTGGACTGAAGAGTCCAAACTGTAAACTACAGAAACTGGGGTAAGTAGTGCTGTGTACTATGTGACCTTTAGTAAATAGAATTAGTGATTATGGAGATATGAAATTAAATGTAAAAAGCTCCTTTTTTAGTTTACTCCTCTCTCCCTCAGCCTTCTTTCATTTCCACATTGGTGTAATCCCTCCCTCCTTGGTCCTATATCACAACAAAGCAAACAGGATAACAGGTTCCTGTGGAGTCTGCACATTGTCAGGTCACAGATGCTACCTGAATGCTGAATGTCCATTCAGAATACGCACTCCCTCTGTCCAATCACAGCGCTTCATACTGCCACTAATCATTTCACAACTGATAAGTGATGTTCATGTTGAGTGCTGCCCTTTGTTCACTGATTAACTGAAAAATAGCTCAAATCTGGGTTGGCCAGCTCCACCCACACCAACAAAAACACCAGCATTATGCTTTTCAAAGATTATATGTTTGTTATTTCATAATGTGATAATGATGTATTGGCTCTTTGCAGACTGAATGGTGGTAACCTCACAAAGGAGTCCTGTGAAACTGTGGCATCAGTTCTCCAGTCACCAAACTCACCCCCGAGAGTGCTGGACCTCAGCTACAATAACCTGGGAGATTCAGGAGTGAAACTGCTCTGTGCTGGACTGAAGAGTCCAAACTGTAAACTACAGACACTGGGGTGAGTATGGCTGTGTGCTTGTATGTGACTGTCAGGAGTCACAGTAGCGCCCCCCGATGACCCTCCCAACACAGGTACTGGGACCCACCCACACGAACAACCAAAACACAGGGGATCAGGTTAGCAGACACTTTATTGATATATTTTTTTTTAAAAGCAGCAAAACTCATGCTCGGGCAGCTACCCACTTTGACCCCCCTCCCCCTTTCCAACTTCCCACCCTCTCTCTGTTAGCCCCCTACTGGCTGGCCCCGTGCCGCGTGGGAGAACTCCCGGGAGAGGGACTTCCCCGCACCGCACCGCAAGCCACACCACCAAGCAAGTTATCCCTGTGCCCACACTCACTCCACTCAGTGACCAGATTCGGACCCTCTCCCAGACCTGCCCACGCAGCACAGACCAGCCCCCTCTTAGCCAACTCAGGGGGGAATAACCACTCACGGAGGGAGGTCCACACACACACACACACACACACACACACACTCAAACAGAAACGAAGGATGGGGTGCGACTCGGCCCGCGCCACCAAGCCGGGCCTCCTCCGCACCCCAAAATAAAAAACAAAAACCAAAAAGAAATCCACGCAGAGACTGCCTCTCCTCCAGTGCCTGGGATCCGCCGCGGCTGCTTGCAGAGGGTCCTCACAGTTCGCCGCTTGCACCGGCTTGGGACGGGGGAGGCTAAAGGGAGGGAGAAGGCACAATGCCAAATCACCCCTCTGTGGGCTGGCAGAGCAGGATCACACACGCTCGTTGTTAAATGTTTGCGGGATACGTCCCTCTTACCACTGGGGCTACACCCCCCGCTCACCTCCTGCCCAGCCCGGGGTATGCAGCTCCCTCGGCCGTTGCCTTCTTCCCTCACTTGCGCTGGTACTGCCACTCCCGCCGTCCCTTCCCTTACTCGCCCGCTGTCACGGTCCCAGGCGTAAAGTCCCTGCCCCACACACTCTCCACACATGCACCTAAAAAGAAATCCCTCCGCGGGATTCCTCCCATCGAAACAGAAAAAAAAAAAATCAAAAATAATAACTAAACCGAAACCAAACAACAAAACGAAACCAAGAAACGAAATGCCGGCAAATCTTCTAAAGGAACGAAAACTTAAATAAACGAAAGGAAAACGAAACAAAACAAAAAAAATACTCACGAAAACTCAAAACCCCATCTAAAAATCAAAACAGGTTCCTTCCCAGCTGCCCGAACGTGGAGAGAACAAGAGACAGCTGCACCAGATCACCAATCAGACAAAACAAGGGAGACAAACCACCCTGATCCACATACCTCACGCGTGCCCCCAATCACCAATGAAGAAAACTCACCCAAGCGGCAACACGTCAGGCTCACCTCCTGAGATGACCTTTGGAGTTGTATTCGTAATTATGGGACTATAAAATGGAGTGTTAAAAAGCACCTTTTTTCATGGTTTACTCGTCTTTCTCTCAGACTTCTTTCATTTCCACATTGGTCTAATCCTTCAAGTCTTACTCCTCTATAATGAAAAAGTAAATAGAATAACAGGTTCCTGTGAAGTCTGTACAGTGTCAGGTCACAGATACTGCCTGAATGCTGAATGTCCATTCAGAATACTCATTCCTTCTGTCCAATCACAGCGCTTCATACTGCCACCAATCATTTCACAGATAATAAGTGATGTTCACTTTGAAAAATGGGCTGCTGTCCAATCCGTAAAATGATCCGTCCTCGAGCACTTTCACTAGCCACTTCCACTTTGGGGAATCCCTTTTGGAACCTGGAAGTTGTTTGTCGGCCACTTGAAGTGCGGTCTAATCCGTTATAAATGCAGGGGGAAGAACGCGACATCAGCCCCTCGACATTTAGCTCTAGGGAATGAGTCCACTACGTTTCAGACATTAGGCAGTGAAATTACCCAGAACGCATAATTTCAACCCTTAACTTCCTGTTTAAAATGTTTCAGCCCCCATATTTGCTGCTACTGTGGGGATGAAGAGCTCATTTCAAGTTATACTGCTGAACTGAATTGTAATATTGCATTAGCCAATAAATATAATTTCTTTAGAATTGTTTTCCAGGAAATAATATATCTAACGCGATGTCACAATAATTTTTAGGGTATTACTTGATTGCTAACTGAAGCTAGCTTGCAGCTAATATGTAGAAGCCAGCAAACGAGCTAACAAGCAGTGTAGGAGTGAGCAGAAGTCTATTTTAAAATACATAAATTCGATGTGAAGATGTAATTGTCCCACCATTTGGAATTTACCGTCTTATGCAATTTGCCGTAAGCTTTCACACACAGATTTATTCAGTGGTTTTCCTTGGATTTATTTTAAAGGGTCCGATAAGGAAACTGAATAGCTAGTGCAATTATGAGCATAGAACGAGGTTCTGTTCACGGGTAAGAGAAATGCCTTCAAATTGGCATGGGAGTGAGTGTTGTTTATAGGGACACTTGTTTAAATCCACAAAGTATCGTTAATTATTTTAGTCAAATTAAATATTGTGCCATTACTCATGCTTAGTAAATGTGATGATATAAAATAAACATTGAGAATAACAACACAACTGCAATGTACTAAGTCCACAGTGTTTCTTATGGTGATTAAGGAGTGCTGTTTTGTTGGTTTTTAAGCGACCAGGACAAAGGTTCTGGTCATCATCCCATATGCAATCAGAATGAACTGCAATACACACACAACACACAACGACAGCATGCATCTGCGTGTCCATGGTTTCTCTCACTAACTTCCCAGTGGAAGTGTGGTCAGATTAAAAAATATTCCACTCCATCCCTTGCTCCTCCCCCTGAGTTTTGAGTGTCTTCTCGTGTTCATTTGCTTCTGTGTCACATCCTCCCTAGGGAAGTTTGCAAGTGGAAGAGCCTGAGGGCAGATCATTTTACAGATTTAACCATAGCCTAGCATGAGCTGATAATACACAGTTAGCTTATCAGTGGTTAGCTGCCACCTACTCTGTGCTAATGTCACATAATGACTTTCTGCTGCCTCCCTTCAAAAGTTAACTCTACCTGAGCACTGCTTGTAGCCCCAGATTCAGTAGAGTGTCCTGACTGCCATATAGGGTACAGGTTCATTATACAGCAGGGGTGGAGGGGCCAACTTACAGGGTACCAGATTTGCAGCAACAACCCTGGTGTTTCCAGTAACAGCTTGATGTGATTGCACTTGCTACATAATTTGGTTTCATCCAGTGGTAGCGGACCAGTTTTAGGATCAAATCAGGGGACTCCCCATATAGAACATTATTACATTACATCATCATTAGCTCTTCTTTGCAGGCTGGATAACTGTGGTCTAACAGAGGAGTCCTGTGAAATTGTGGCCTCGGCTCTCAAGTCATCAGACTCACCCCTGAGAGAGCTGGGCCTCAGCTACAATAACCTGGGAGATTCAGGAGTGAAGCTGCTCTGTGCTGGACTGAAGAGTCCTAACTGTAAATTACAGAGACTGGGGTGAGTAGTGCTGTGTGTTTTTACGAGACCATTAGCGTAGAATTATTGATTAAAGAATTATTAAATGGAATGTTAAAAAGCTATTTCTTTCTTGGTTTAACTCTTCTCTCCCTCAGTCTTCTTTTGTTTCCCACATTAGACCAGTTAGTACCTGTCAGTCACACCACTTCCTATTCCCACCAATCATTTCACAGCTGATAAGTGATGTTTACCTTGAAAGCTGCATAAGCTGGTAATACACAGTTAGGTATTTGCTGTAGTAAAGACTGTGAGCAGTTATGTGGCTCTCAGTCACAGCTATGGTAAGCTTCATGCTGTCGATGCGGTCTTTATATCAAAATGAAGCCCAGTTAGCATGTAAGTTAGCCAGCTACTTATCAGTAGCTGCACTTGTACACACAGTCCATGAGCCCCATGTGCTGTTCAGTCTCTGTCAATAATGCTGTCTGATCTTGTGTGTTCTGTTATCTTCGTTCGGCTGTGTTCGTTTGTTTTGGATTTTTCGTTCCCGATCCATGTGCCTTTGCTTTCATTCTCCTTAGCCCCACCCTCCCTGTTACCTGATCAGTTGATTGCTCATTTGTTTCAGTTTCTGCCCTGTTGTTCACCTGTGTCTCGTTTGCTTGTTAGTCTTGTGCATTTATACCGTTTGTTCTTTTGTTCTTTGTGAGTTCGTCTCAGTGTTTTTTTTTTTTACCTGTTGCGCTACAAGCCTTTCTTTTCCTGCCCGTCTGCCTGTTATTACCTGTGTCTGTTTTCTGGTTTTTGAGTTCCTGCCCCTTGATTTTTTACTGACACCGAGTCCGCCTGTTGACAAACTTTATCTGCCCGTTTTTGACTTTGCTTTGTGGATTCTGATTTTGTACTATTGCCTTGATTTCTTGGTTTTAACCCCTGCCTGGCTTTGACTTTCATTACTGTGTTTGTGTTTTTGGCTGCCTTAATAAACTAGTGATGGCAAAACCGAGGCTTTTGAAACAATTGAGACAATTGAAGCAATTGCTTCGAAAATGTATCGATGCTCCGACGCTTCACCCAGATGGGTATTACGTCACCATGATCAAATACGCATAATACAGCCCTACAACAGAAGTTTCCCATGGTTGTTTGAGAAGAGCCCGTGGTTGTCTTTCGTCACTTCGGAAGTTCGAATCTGGCTGGGTAGCTAATTGAAGTTACACTTTCGACATGTATTTTCTGAATAAATAGCCTGTTTACTACGCTTTTTCTTACTTGAATATGCAGATAAGAGAAACATAGGCTGTGATGTGATCATCTGTGTGAAATGTACAGGAGTAAGCCAAGTTAAACCATGTGTTTCATCATGATCATTTTGCAGACGTAAAAATGAATTACCAATTAAAAGGATCTGTCATAATTTCTTTGTAAATTTATTTATTTGAGAATGCAGAGCATGCGAATAATAGCGACCGAATAAGCTTTCCCTGAGAAGTGAAGGAGAAAACCGAAGCATTTCTAACCGCTGTCTATTCAAGGCTTTGACTCATTTAGCTGATGTGTCACAACAGTTGTACGTACTTTTTTCAAAGCACTTGTGATAACATTTGCTGGTAGCCTACACAAATCAGCGAACGTATTATTCCCTCAAGAGAAACTTTAAAACCAGCCTGTAGGCTTTCTCTCAGTAGGTTAGGTGGGTCATATTTTAGTTACTCCATACACACGCATTCACAAGGTATAGCCCGCTGGAGAAGTATTATGCGATAAAAGTTAATTAGCTTGTTCAGATTCGAACAACACAACTTCGCTTTTACTCACAAACGGCAGCCAGAGCGTTAACCATTACATTACATAAACTGCTTACCTATAATAGAGGGACAAGGGATTGAAACAATTGACAATGCTAATGCATTGGACTGACTTAGATCGTTTCGAAACATTATCTGACGCTTTGGAACAACTAAACACTGGCACGTCATCTGAAGCTTCAAAACAATTAAAAGTGCCTTGAAACACTCTCATGCCATTTGATGCTTTGAAAAAATTAGAACTGTTTCAGAACACTGACATAGCTCACTCTTACGAACAATCAAGACTGTTTCAAAATGCTCTGGTAGCTGACTCTAAGCCTGCAATAAGTCTGCTTTGAAGAAGTGGATATTAGTTTAGAGTTATTAACCAGTATAATATACCTTCTCAGATGTCACAATAATACGTTTTATTAAATAGCAACGACTTTGAAACGGTATTTTAAAATAGGCCACATACATTCATAATTTTCTGGTTGTTTTGCAGCATGTAACTTGCAGGAGGAAGCTATATTAGTGACATGATAACATAGGTTATGTGTCATATTTGCATGACCATTGAGGATCATCTGTTTTTAAGAGGGTCGTAAAATATATGCACGTGAGATTATGCAACTACAAGATGCTTGAACTGTTTTATATCCTGATATATCGTTACATATGTCCAATTCTTCAATGCAGACTTATTGCAGATTACTTGTTATGACATACATTTATGTCACCAGCAGATGTCCCCATCACAAGTGTTTCGAAACAGTTCCTTGTTCCTAAGAGTCAGCGGCCAAAGCGTTTGGAAACAGTCTTGATTGTTCCTAAGTGTCAGCTGTGGTAACGTTTTAACACAGTCTTAATTGTTTACAACATAACATAAGTGTCCGATAACGTGGCAGTGTTTGGAAACAGTCTTAATTGTATCAAAGCCTGAAGTAACTGTGCAGTGTTTCGAAACAGTTTTAATTGTTTAAGTGTCAGATGACCAGGCAGTTTTTCGAAACGTCTTAATTGTTCCTAAGAGTGCAGCGTTCCGAAGCAGTTTTAATTGTTTAAGTGTCAGATGACCAGGCAGTTTTTCGAAACGTCTTAATTGTTCCTAAGAGTGCAGCGTTCCGAAGCAGTTTTAATTGCTTCAAAGCTGCTGATGATGTGGCAGTGTTTTGAGACAGTCCTAATTGTTTCAAAGCCTCAATTAACGGTGCAGTGTTCCGAAGCAGTTTTAATTGTTTCAAAGTGTCAGATGAGGTGGCAGTGTTTCCAGACAGTCTTAATTGTAAGAAGTGAATTATGTTATGTTGTAAAGCAGTGACTCAGTAATAACTAGGTTTAAATCTTGCCTATCATGTTTGTTGTTTTCTCTCGTTTTATCAGTTCCTCAGTGAAGACAGAAAAAGGTTAATAAAATCACAAAAAACGTGTGGAGCTGGTGTTACATGTTACAGACACTATCAAAACTAGCAAGCACTCACTGTCGGGAGTATAGCCTAATTAACATGCAATGGCTATGGCAATTACAACTTATACTACATGGATAAACTTCAATTAATAGAAGCAAATTAAATGGTTTGGAGACTACTGTTTCGGAACACCAATGATAGTGACATCTAGGGGTGATGAATGTCATGAATAAATTAAATATTACATCCTATTGATAACAGCGAAAAGACACTGTAATTTGGATTCGGAAAGGAGAACATTGCGAAAGGTCACAAACAGAAACCCAGAGCTTTAGCCATCAGACTATTTTGACGGATAATCACGGCATGGGGAAAAATGCATTAAACCGATTGACAACGCTGATGCATTGGAAAGGCTCAGATTGTGTCGAAACCTTAGCATAGCTGGTGCCTCAGAACAATTAAGACTGCTTCCAAAAACTGCACCGTTAACTGATGGTTTGAAACAATTAGTAGGACTATCTGGAAACTCTGCACTGTTAATTGACATTTTGGAACAATTAAGACTGTGTCTAAACATTGCACCTTTAATTGAGGCTTTGAAACAATTAGGACTGTCTCGAAACACTGCCACGTCATCAGCAGCTTTGAAACAATTACAACTGCTTCGGAACACTGCACCGTTAATTGAGGCTTTGAAACAATTAGGACTGTCACGAAATACAAATGCAGCTGACTCTGAGGAACAATTAAGACGTTTCGAAAAACTGCAGCTTCATCCCACACTTTAAAACAATTAAAACTGTTTGGAAGCACTGCACCGTTAATTCACACTGAAACAATTAGGAATGTCTTGAAACACTGACACAGCTGATATTTCGAAACAATCTAGACAGCTACTAAACACTTTGCCCCCTGACTCATGGGAACAATGAATTGTTCCGAAACACTTGTGTTGGGGACAGAGGCAAAATATCATTACAAGTAGCCTGCAATAAGTAACAACACACACACACACACGCACACACATATTTGTGAACGTCACTGCGATAGATATTGTAATACTAGTTGAAAAATAGAATATAGTCATTTTTGTCTTGGCTTCCGACTTGTTGGACACATTGGACATATCAACATATTCCTGAAACTGTGTGTAATCTGAAACGAACTAACAAAATCCGCCCTATTTTTCAAACTTTGATGTGTAATTCCGTACATATGTTGATTAATAACTATCACTCGATCATAAATGAGAAGCGCGTTCATAGATGTGGTGTTTAGCGCCCCTCTTGTGGTATTCTTGACGCCCCAGGAATACCACAGGGACTTGGAATTCCATTGCAGACAACATAGAAAAAAGGCAAAGAAAAGATTAAAGGAAAAACTATCCATAGGGGTTATCAAAGTTCTTCTCATGGAATTCCAATATTAAAAATAATGGGCAATGGCGCTGTAAGCTTATGCTTACCGAGAAACCAAAAACACGATGAAAACAACTAATACAGTGCTTTAACTTAACTCATATTTACAAAGCACATTTAACACAGTTGTTAAATCATGTTGTAGAAAACAAACTAACCAGTGAAGCTAAATAACAACATCGAGATAAATGTAACTACCCCAACTATAACCTACCCATTCTGAAGTAAATGCGGTGCTACAAGTCACGACAATAACTATTTACAGTTAATGAACCTGTCACAATAGATAGGTAACCTATGTGTGTAGCTACTGTAAAATTCAGAGGTGATGTTTGATTTGCTAATGAACAAGGACGTATTGAAGCGGTCAGCTAGGCAATTAACATGATCTCTTTCCCCTCAACTTTAAAACGCCACACAAAAGCTATTCTACCAACTTGATTTGTTGAAGGATTTGTTAAGGACGTTTTCCAGCATTTTCCAATGACTGGGTGCATTGCTGTCATGGCACACTAGTCGGGTGACTATATCAAAATGTTCCCAGATTTCATCGTGCAAGCATCACCTTGTATGTATGATATTTCCCCCTCTCATTTCCACATTTAGATGTCAAATATTTTTTTTTTTACTTTTCCCCACAAAGGTATGGTCCTGTCTTCCAATTTATGGGAACTTCTTAAATATACAAATATGTTTATAGGCAAGTGGTACACATTTTATCTTACAGAATTATACATTTAATTTCCCGAAACAGATATTACTTAGAATTTTGCAGAACACTATAAGTTCTCACGAAGATCTCGAGGTTATGTGCGTTATTTGTAGTTATTTAATTACTTATGCAGTGTCTTATTCCACGAATACCCTGGTCCCAGCTAATCGAAAATGGACCCATTAGATAGGGGAAAATATAGGTTGTACTTCAGTCAGGTTTGACATAATGTTATCATGTAAACATGCCATGAACATTCTAACATTCTACATGGTTCGGAACAAGTTATGTTACAGCCACAAGGAAACATTCCAGGTAAATACCGTGCAATGAACATTAAGAAAATAGGTAAAAGTTTCTAGGAATATTTTATTTAAGGTTCTGACAATGTTCTGACAACCAACAACTGTTAGCTGGGGTATAGCCTTCTAAGGGATATTTCACTCAAATTCTTTGAGAGGTCCATTGATGTACAAAAAAATAAACCGAACAAGAATTCAATGTTCAGGAAGGCGAACATTTGCAGTTATTCAGATTGTAGCCCATGTTTCAAATTACATCAGAAGCCTTTGAATATTATTAAGGGTATGAACTCCAGACAGCGTGTGGTTGACAGTTTGAAAGCCTGTAACATTTAAACACCAACTCCACAAATAGTTTTCGTGATTTTATTCACCTTTTCTGTACTCACTGGGGAATTTACGAAACAAGAGAAAACTGCAACAAACATGATAGACAAGAAATAAACATTGACAATAATGAGTCATTGATTAAACACAGAACATAATTAACTTTCTTCTGACCATGTAAACTGTCGGAAACGCTCCACATTTGATCTTGTCCGTTACGTCAAGTGGGAAACGTGATGACGTTGGGAGCGTGCTTCGGTTGGGGCTCCGGAGCAGTGTGCCGAAGCACAGCTGCTTCGAATGATTCGACACAGCTTCGGAGCCCTGTTTCATTTCGCCCATCTCTACAATAAACTTCGGTTTGTTATTATTTACGTTTCTGCGCTTGAGTCCTGGCCCTGAGTTCTGACAGTCTCAGTATAGCACAACCTCTCATGTGTTATTGCTTAAATATCTGTGCCCAGAGGATGACAACTGAACGATTTAAAAAGACATATTTCCAGTGTGACCCTTGGTGGAGAATGTGTGTGTTCTCTGACAGGCTTGGTTGGTATATATTTACAGCGTGTTTCAGTGTGTGTCAGGCGCTGAAAAACCATTCAGTAGTATAAACTCTCAGACAACAAAATGGTATTTATGAGGAGTTTATTGATAAGAGATAGAAAGGAATGAACTTGGGCTTGGAGTCAAAAGGGGGAGGAGTCGTCGCGTCCTCGTAGAGAGGGAACCCCCCCCCGCCTTTTGGCTGAAAGAAATAGGGAAAACGGTTAGGATTATGAAGGTGGAGATGGGGAGGAGGAGGGATGCCGGAGATGCTAAGCACGATGGGTAACAGGTACGTGGTGTTTATATACCTGTAGCAACCGGAAGGGGAGTGATAGGTAAAGGGGTTGTCTGAGAGTTCCTCTCCCGAATCTCTGTTTTACCAAACAACAATTCAGTAGTATAAACTCTCAGACAACAAAATGGTATTTATGAGGAGTTTATTGATAAGAGATAGAAAGGAATGAACTTGGGCTTGGAGTCAAAAGGGGGAGGAGTCTTCGCGTCCTCGTAGAGAGGGAACCCCCAAAAGACTGCCAGCCCGAAGCGAGTGAGGTTCGGAAGGCTATAGCTACGTGATGATTACTGTATTAATGAGGAGTGGGCGGAACGAATGTCTGAACAGTTTAACCTGATGTAAATTTGGAAAGCGTCTGATGACCAGCGACCCAGGCGTTTGATTAAATAGTCCGGAAGTCCATTTTGTGCCGCTGTGGTTGCTGCTCCGATTCTGAATGAATGAGAAGAGAAATTGTTAGAGGGAAAACCAGACATATTCAAAATGATTTTTAAATGTTTTTGAGACCAGTGGCGGGTGACTACTCTGTTTAATTCGTCTACGAAAAGTGGATCAGTGGGAGAGAGTGATGTACGAAACCTGTAACTCAGAAAGGTAGACAGAATCTCGTAAGGGCTGACCGGGGATGGTAATTTGAAAAAATATACTGGACAGCCTTTGCCGATCTGATCGGTTTTACTGTGTCTGAGTAGATATCTGATGGTTTCGTTGTTAATGATGGATAAATCAGATAGACGAGGATGGATGTCTGGATTGTACAGTGTTGATGACGCGGTGAATTCTGAGCATCTGAGGAAACCGAAGAATGCGAGTGTGAAGAGGGCTGTTAGAGTGAGGTCTACGTGAGGGTTGATGTATCCGGAACGGAGAAGATTAATGCAGTGGGTGAGTATGGGATACGTGATGGGTTGTCTAGGTTTGGAAACGCCTGGGTCTGACTTCTGGTATCCTTTGAGTAACAGTTGAATTTGAGGGTTATGGAAAAATGGGCAATCTGAACCCATTATTAATTTATAAAAGAAATGGATGCCGCTCAGGTAGGCTTTAATTGTTGAGGTTTTTTATCTGTAAATGAGAATGAGCGTATGAGATGAAACAGGAATATGTGATTAGATCGAATGAAGGGAATTGGATGTTATACATGCCATGGAACGCTTTAAAGCAATTCCAGGAGGTGTAGTAAGATTGTAGGGTGCGGGGTGATAAGGCATGCAGGATGGTGTCGACGGACTGGAGGTGCAGGTGAAGGAGTGGATGGTTTACAGGAAGATGAGCTGAGAGTATGGAGGAACGTGATCGGGGGTCTTGTGCGCTTCCGGGGCCAAACTGAAGAATTTCTGAAAATGAAAGCGAGAGAGACTGTCAGCAATAGAGTTGTGGTGACCGGGAATGTATTCTGCACGTACAATGAACTGATGGCATATTGACACCCATGTGAGACGGCGGAGGAGTGACATAATAGTACAGCAACGTGAACGGCCTTTATTGATGATTGAGACTGTAGCCCTGTTGTCGGAATGAATTAAGATTTTCTTTTTACACCATTCCGACCCCCAAAGAACAGCTGCAGCAACCACTGGGTACATTTCGAACAGTGCGGAGGACTGTGAATTAGGCGGGATGGAGGAGAGTTCGACCGGCCATGGGGCTGCAAGCCAGCGGCCACTATAATAGGCACTGAAACCTACGGATGGCGCGGCGTTGGTGAACAGGTGGAGATCAGCGGCGGAGGTCAGGCTATCGTCATAAAAAAAGGACAGGCCGTCCCAACATCGGAGGAACTCGTGCCATAAACGAAACTCACCCATGCAAAATTCGTCTAGTTCAACCGTATCTAGCAGTGACGGGACCGAAGAGGCGAGGGTCAGCAGATAGGACACGAAGGACCGGCCTTGGGGCAGTACGCGCATGGCGAAATTCAAATGCCCCAGTAGGGACAACAGCTCCCTCTTAGTACAACGCGGTTGAGCTAGGTACCCGGACAACAAGGACGTAATTCGTTGCAACTTATCGGAAGGAAGGCGGGCACGAAACGAAACTGTGTCCAAAACTATGCCGAGAAATTCGAGGGAGGTGGAAGGACCGGAGGTCTTCTCCTCGGACAACGGGACTCCGAGGTCCCTGAAAACCTTGACTAAAGCGGACATGCCCGATGCTGGCGGAGACGATGGGGGAGTGATGGAGAGGAAATCGTCGAGCAGGTGTAAGACGAACAGAATCTTACGGTTGTTTAAAAGCTCCCAACACATGGCTTCCGACAAGGTGTCAAATATCTTGGGGCTACTCTTGCAACCAAACGCCAAACGAACCGCGAAATAGAACTGGTCGCGCCACCTGATTCCGAAAAGGTGCCAGTAAGCCGGATCTAGGGGCATAACTTTAAAAGCCGATGTGACGTCCGCTTTAGCTAGCCAAGAGCCTACCCCAGCGAGTTTTATCAGCCGAACAGCATCGTCGACAGTACAATATTGCAAGGAATAATCGTCGGAGGGAATCAAGCTATTGACGCTCGGGACAATGCTGTCGTGCGGGGCCGAGAGATCAATAATTACTCGTTTCTTTCCCGAGTATTTTCTGGTGGCAATTCCGATCGGATTTATTCGGAAAACCGGAAAAGGAGGGGACGCGAATGGGCCGATCATGAACCGCGATTCGACTTCCTTAGCCAGCAACAAATCGACAACGCCGGGCTCGGCCTCGGCTGACTGAAGGTTCCCGCAAATAACAGACTGGACGGGTAGGGAGACTAAACCGGGGGAAAAACCGTGAGTGAGACCATGAAGGAGGTAGGAAACGAAAAGTGGATCGGGATGGTCGCGGAGTTCATGACTGAGCCTTGAAACATTAACGGGGGTGGACAGATGGGAAAATAGTCAAGCGGTGCCCGAAGGGGCAGTGCGCCGATAAACAGGACAGACTGGGCACGCGTGAGCGCCGGCGCAAAAGCTACACACATTTAAAAATTTGCACCCGGTTTTGAAGCATACTGCGTGGTTAAAATTATTACAAATTGATTTCCCTCCAATAAGGAGAATGGGGCGCCCTTTGACGTCGACCTCGGGGGAGGTGATGACAGCGGAAGCTGTCGGGACATTACTAGCCGCACCAGCAACGATGGAGGTAGCGGGAGCTACCATGGAACATAAACGGGTAGCATGCTCAGTAGACTGACAAACGCCGCAAACAGAAGCTCTCAACCCCAGAAAAACCCGACAGTATAAATCAGAGTCCAGAACCCCCCAAGGACATACGTTGAACTGCGCTACCTTCGCGGCACATTTGGCAGAAAACATTTTATGGTATGCATAAAAATGGGAACCCCCAAAACGGACGGCTAAATCCGCCACGATAGCCATATAGTCAGCCAGCTCTCTGCGACGGTGAGGGAAAACAGAGCAGATAATGTTGGTGTAACGACTAAAAGCTAGGCAGAATTCAGGGAAAGTTAGCACCTTAGAGGAGGAGGAGGAAGGAGCCCTGAGCGCGACCGTGATGCCGTCACACTCGAGAACCCTGCGTTCGTAGGAGGGGGAAGGTGAAAGCAGCGATGCCAAACACACGTCCACACCTTGCAAAATCTGCGAGCGCAGATGGGCAGACACTGGCGCAGGCTCGAAAACAGGGGCGTTCGGGGGAGGAGGCATCACGGCGGCCGTGGACAGGCTGTAGGACTGGACACTGGTGGCGGAAAGAGCCGGGCAGGAAAATTGGGGACCTGGGAGAGAGTGAGAGAGAAAGACAGCAGCAGACACGGCAGTAGTAGGAGGATACAGAAGTGGATACAGAGCAGGATGCAGGGAAGGACATGCAGCGTGAGCTGGGGGCAGCTGAACCGGTCCGCGGGGAGCCAGGGGGAGCTGGTCGGAGGGCGCGTGGTGCGTCTGGGGAAACCCGCCTGCTCCGGCCAGGACGGTAGCAGCTGGGGGATCGGACCGCAGCGCCTGAATCCCAGAAGCGTGCAGGGGCTGTCCGGCGGGCGCGAGGTGCGCCGACTGGAACTCGCCGACTTCGGGAGGGACCAGGGCAGCCGGGGGAAAAGTAAACCGCAGTGCCGACGCCTTGGGAGAGTGCAAGGGCAGGACAGAGAGCGCCGATGGCGCCGGCTGGAGCCCACCGACTCCAGCAAGGGTGGCGACCGGGGGGAGAGGGGGCCGCAGAGCCGATGCCTCGGGGGCGTGCAAGAACGGGCATGCTGACGCCGAAGGCATCAGGAGGGGCCCGTCGACCTCCGCAAAGGCAGTGGCGTCTGGGGGGGGCTGCGTAGCCGACATCTCGGGACCGTGCAGAAACGAGACGACCGGCGCCGAGGGCACCAGGTACGGCTCGTCTACTCCAGCGAGAGCGGCTGCAGCAGAGGGGAGGAGGGGCCGCTGTGCCGAAACCCCGCGAGCGGGCCGAGGCTGGACGCCAAGCGCTGAGGGCGCCTGGCGGGGCTCGCCGGCTCTAGCAAGGGCAACGGCAGCAGGGGGGGGAGAGGACCTCATTGCCTGGCGCTCGGGAGCGTGCAATGGCAGGTTAGCTGACACCGAAGGCGCCAGGTAGAGCCTGCCGACTCCAGCCCGGCCGGCACGTGAGGGGAGAGAGGAGGGAGGGAGGGGAAGACAGCGAGACTGGGCGGGAGCCGCAGTAGCACTCCTGGCAGCGACACTGCAGGAAACAGGACGTTGGCTGGGAAGAGTGGGCGGGGACTGCCAGGTTTTGAGTGCGGAGGGCTTCCGCAAGCAGCAGAAACAAGTCTCTTTTCCGCGCGGTCCGGGGAAAGGAAATCCCTCGGAGTCTCAGAGCTTCACGGAGGCGGGGCACAGTCCAATTGGAAAGCTGCAGTTCTCCGGTCCTGGAAAGAACTGCCGGCTGACGGCGAACGATAGCCTCAGGAGCCGCCGGGCTGCGGGAACGGGACCTTGGTCGACGGGAGTCGAGAGAAGAGGAGGAAGGTGATCTCCGAGAGACGGCCCTGGATCTCAGTCTGCGAGAGAGGCGTCGGATCGGTCGGCGACCGCGAGCCGGGGATGCAGGGTGGTTTACACGGGAAGCAACCCGTGAGGAAGTCGAGGAGAAGCCTGCCTCGGGGGCGCAGGACAGGTCTTCGTCCGAGGCATAGAGTTGGATATCCATTTTTTAAGAGCAGTGCGATCTAGGCGACGCAGTAAAACTGAATGCCGGAGATGCTAAGCACGATGGGTAACAGGTACGTGGTGTTTATATACCTGTAGCAACCGGAAGGGGAGTGATAGGTAAAGGGGTTGTCTGAGAGTTCCTCTCCCGAATCTCTGTTTTACCAAACAACAATTATCAGGTCCACACTTTCTTTTAAAACTCCACAATGTTGTGACGTCTCCGTAGTTTTTATTAACGTTATGGTTACTAGACCAAGCAAATCATCATGATCACTGTTGTCAGCCATTTATCAAAGTTTTCCTGCTTTGTAGCAAGCTGAAACAGCTAACATGTAAACAATAAATCCTGTTAATAGTTGCTATGAAACTGTTATCCAACTGTCATCTTGTTGCTTTCATGTGGACAGCACGGTTTTCGCACATCTCTTAACAGACAACTTGCAATTCTCAATAAGAGTTGTCGGCTTCATGTGGTATCAATGCAACTCTGATCTGAGCTGGGCTAAGATACGAAAAGGGAAGACCCAGGCAGAGAACATCACATTATATCATAATTGGTTCTTCTTTGCAGACTGTATGGTGGTAACCTCACACAGGAGTCCTGTGAAACTGTGGCATCAGCTCTCCAGTCACCAAACTCACCCCTGAGAGAGCTCAGCTACAATAATCTGGAAGATTCAGGAGTGACACTGCTCTGTTCTAGACTGAAGAGTCCAAACTGTAAACTACAGAAACTGGGGTAAGTAGTGCTGTGTACTGTGTGACCTCTAGTAAATAGAATTAGTGATTATGGAGATATGAAATTAAATGTAAAAAGATGCTTTTTTAGTTTAGTCCTCTCTCCCTCAGCCATCTTTCATTTCCACATTGGTGTAATCCCTCCCTCCTTGGTCCTATATCACAACAAAGCAAACAGGACAACAGGTTCCTGTGGAGTCTGCACATTGTCAGGTTACAGATGCTGCCTGAATGCTGAATGTCCGTTCAGAATATTCATTCCTTCTGTCCAATCACAGCGCTTCATACTGCCACCAATCATTTCACAGCTGATAAGTGACGTTTACTTTGAAAGCAGCATAACTAGGTAGTACATAGTTCGGTATTTGCTGTAGTAAAGATTGTGAGCAGTTATGGGGCGCTCAGGCACAGCTCGGGTAAGCTACATGCTGCTGATGGGGTTTCTGTGTGTAAATGCTGCCCAATTAGCTTGTAAGTTAGCCAGCTGCTTATCAGTAGCTACACTTGTACACATAGTCCATGAGCCCTCTGTGCTGTTCACAGTCACTGTATTAGCGGTTAGCTGCTACTTCCTGTGTGCTAATATCACATAATGACTCTCTGCTGCCCACCTTCTTCAAATATGCCTTAGCTCTACCTGAGCACTGCCTGCAGCCCCAGATTCAGTTCAGTGTCTTGACTGTCATATAGTGTACAGGTTCATTATACAGCAGGTGTGGAGGGGCCAACTTGCAGGGTACCAGAACTGCAGCAACAACCCTGATGTTTCCAGTAGCAGCTTGATGTGATTGCACTTGCTACATAATTTGGTTTCATCCAATGGAAGTGCACAAGTTTTAGGGTCTAATCAGGGGACTCCCCATCTAGAACATTCTTTTCTGGTTTACTCTTCTCTCCCTCAGCCTTCTTTTGTTTCCCACATTAGACCAGTTAGTACCTGTCAGTCACACCACTTCCTATTCCCACCAATCATTTCACAGCTGATAAGTGATGTTTACCTTGAAAGCTGCATAACCTGGTAATACACAGTTAGGTATTTGCTATATTAAAGCAGTTATGTGGCTCTCAGGCACAGTCAGGGTAAGGTTCATGCTGTCGATGGTGTTTCTGTGTCTAAATTATGCCCATTTAGTGTGTAAGTTAGCCAGCTACTTATCAGTAGCTGCACTTGTACACACAGTCCATGAGCACCATGTGCTGTTCAGTCTCTGTCAATAATGCTGTCTGATCTTGTGTGTTCTGTTATCTTGGTTTGGCTGTTTTCATTTGTTTTGGTTTTTTTGTTCCCTATCCATGTGCCTTTGTTTTCATTCTCCTTTCGTGTTAGCCCTGCCTTCCCTGTTACCTGATCTGTTGATTGCGCATTTGTTTCAGTTTCTGCTCTGTTGTTCACCTGAGTCTCGTTTGCTTGTTAGTTTTGTCCATTTATACCCGGTTTGTTCTTTGTGAGTTTGTCTCAGTGTTTTTGTACCTGTTGTGCTACAAGCCTTTCTTTTCCTGCCTGTCTGCCTGTTATTATGAGTGTGTTTTCTGGTTTTTAAATTACTGCTCTTTGATTTTGTACTGTCGCTGAGTCTGCCTGTTGACGAACTTTATCTGCCTGTTTTTGACTTTGCGTTTTGGATTCTGATTTTGTACTGTTGCCTTGACTTCCTGGTTTTAACCCCTGCCTGGCTTTGACTACGATTTCTGTTTTTTTGTTTTTGGCTGTCCGTTGGATTTCCGCCCATTCTACTCAACATTCTTGCTATTCTATGTGAGAGCAAAATCCACGTGCTCTTTTAATGAAGCAATAGGAGAAGATATTCAGTCATTAATCCTTTGTTTTATTAAGCAGTAAACGAATAAAGCATACAGAGCTCTGGGTCGAGATCCTCCTGTCCCTGAAAAACAACAGAGTGTGTCAGTTCGCGAAGTCTGGCTCACTATCTTTCCCTGACCCAGTCTTTTTATAATACAGAACATGGTATAGTTTCCTGGGGCGTTCTTCCTTCTGACCGGCCCCTTGATCTGACTCCTATCTTCATTCACGCCCCTGTCGTCCGGCAGTTCCTCTTCGTGACATGCGGTGGTCCCTGTTTTCTAAACAATTCAACTTACACAAACCATCTTTTACTTACATCATCCATTATCTTTACACATACATGGTCATCGCGCCCATGTCCTTATCCCACCTTCCTAACCGCCATTTTCGTTGCCCCCTTTATACTATCAGTACATAACGTTTTTCCTTCTTTCAAACCATGCCTGTTCCCCTTGTCAATATCTCCTCATGAGTTCTTCTTATCCTGTGTTCCCATTATCATGTCTCTATTTACCAGCTCTCCCCAATACCTTTCCACTGTTGTTTTGTAATGTTTCTTGTTGCCCAAAATATCATTGCATAGCACATTATCTTATTTTGCAAACTTATCATTCATGATTCACATAACATTTTATTGCATACATACACTTCTTCCCCATCACCCTCTGTTGCCTAGATGTTGCTTTTTAAATTCTCTGTATATCTACATGCCTGAATAAACTTTGGTTTGTTATCATTTCCATCTCTGCGCTTGAGTCCTGGCCCTGAGTTCTGACAGTCACAGTATAGCACAACCTCTCATGTGTTATTGCTTAAATATCTGTGCCCAGAGGATGACAACTGAAAGATTTAAAAACACATATTGCCAGTGTGGCTCTTGGTGGAGAATGTGTGTGTTCTGTCACAGGCTTGGTTGGAATATACCAGGGGTTGGCAACCCGCGGCTTGCGAGCCGCATGCGGCTCTTTGGCCCCCCTGCTGTGGCTCCCACCAGCTTGGGAAAAAAAGAAGTACAAAAGAATTTTTAAAAATTAAATCAGCTATTTTTATATGTATTTACCCTACACTCTGAATGATTAAATTGAGTATTAATAAAACAAAAATTTCATTTAGCAAATATTAATATGTCCAGTAAAATATGTGTCACACCCTGCATCCACCACCAAAACCTCTCATCCTCCTGCGTGCTCTTCCTGCAGGTGGCTTATCTTCAATTCCAGACCCCCGGTAAACGAACCATGGATCAACCCAAAAAAAAAGTCTTGGAGGAAAATCGAGTGTTTAATTGTGAATATTTGCAGCAAGCAATCGCCACAATGCAAACCGCATTTGGGGAAAGATTTGGTGAATTCAGAAAGGAAACACTAACCTTCCCCGAGACGCCACTGGACATCGACCCATAACAACCGAACATGTCATCGTTCACAGCAGTAAATCACGCCGATCTTGAAATTTAACTTGCCGACATAGCTGATAAAGACTTATAGATGGCCAAATTCAAAAGAATGACCACTGATCTGAAAGGTTGTAGCCCGACAGCGGGCTGTTCTCACTCAGGAGCATAACGGAGTAAGATTGAGAGCCTCCCCAAAGCCGACAACCTTTTATTTGACACATGGAATGCCATTCCTAACACATATGCGAACATGAAAAAGTATGCTTTTGGAGTCCTGTCCATCTTTGGATCCACATACTTATGTGAGCAGGTTTTCTCTAACATGAACTACATAAAATCAAAAAAACCGCTCTCGCCTCACTGTTGACAGCCTACAGTCCTGCATGAAGATCAATGTCTCTTCAAACTGTTTGTAAACAAAGTTCTTCTGTATAGCCTTCTTCTGTAACCGTCTTATTTTGCCAATATCATTGAAGTAAAACTATATAAAACTCCACATGCCGCGCTATCTTTATTTTAAGAGCCAGGCTCCGCTGATTCTTTATAAGCGCTTATTTACTTTACTAAGCGGCCCCCCGCTGTCCCCGATGCGGTATAATACAGGAAGCCTATATAGCCTATGCGTTTTGTACACAAGTATTATTATTATTATTCATGTATTAAGAATATTGCCCCCCCCATACCTTTCTTTCCTTATACCCACCCCAGCCCAAACCACCCCCCCCCCCCAGCTCTTTCTCTCCTGTTGTTTGTTCTAAAATGGCTCTTCTGAGAATATGTGTGTTCTTCTGCAGGCTTGGCTGGTATATATTTATAGCATGTTTATGTGTGTGTCAGGCGCTGAAAAACCATTATCAGCTCCACACTTTCTTTTAAAACTCCACAATGTTGTGACGTCTCTGTAGGTGTTATTAACGTTATTGTTACTAGACCAAGCAAATCATCATGATCACTGTTGTCAGCCATTTATCAAAGTTTTCCTGCTTTGTAGCAAGCTGAAACAGCTGACATGTAACTGTGTGAAACTGTTAACCATCTTGTTACTTTCATGTGAACAGCACGGTTTTTGCACATCTACAATCAGACGACCTGCAATTCTCCATAAGAGTTGTTGGTTTCATGTGGTCTCAGTGCAACTCTGATCTGAGCTGGGCTAAGATACAAAAAAGGAAGACCCAGGCAGAGAACATCACATTATATCATAATTGGTTCTTCTTTGCAGACTGTATGGTGGTAACCTCACACAGGAGTCCTGTGAAACTGTGGCATCAGCTCTCCAGTCACCAAACTTACCCCTGAGAGAGCTGGACCTCAGCTACAATAACCTGGGAGATTCAGGAGTGAAGCTGCTCTGTGTTGGACTGAACAGTCCAAACTGTAAACTACTGAAACTGGGGTAAGTAGTGCTGTGTACTATGTGACCTTTAGTAAATAGAATTAGTGATTATGGAGATATGAAATTAAATTGAAAAAGCTCCTTTTTTAGTTTACTCCTCTCTCCCTCAGCCTTCTTTCATTTCCACATTGGTGTAATCCCTCCCTCCTTGGTCCTATATCACAACAAAGCAAACAGGATAACAGGTTCCTGTGGAGTCTGCACATTGTCAGGTCACAGATGCTGCCTGAATGCTGAATGTCCATTCAGAATATTCATTCCTTCTGTCCAATCACAGCGCTTCATACTGCCACCAATCATGTCACAGCTGATAAGTGACGTTTACTTTGAAAGCAGCATAACTAGGTAGTAAATAGTTTGGTATTTCCTGCAGTCAAGATTGTGAGTGGTTATGTGGCTCTCAGGCACAGCTCGGGTAAGCTACATACTGCTGATGGGGTTTCTTTGTGTAAGTGACGCCCAGTTAGCTTGTAAGTTAGCCAGCTGCTTATCAGTAGCTGCACTTGTACACATAGTCCATGAGCCCTCTGTGCTGTTCACAGTCACTGTATTAGCGGTTAGCTGCCACTTCCTGTGTGCTAATGTCACATACTGACTCTCTGCTGCCCCCCTTCTTCAAATGTGCCTTAGCTCTACCTGAGCACTGCCTGCAGCCCAGTTTCAGTACAGTGTCTTGACTGTCATATAGTGTACAGGTTTATTATACAGCAGGTGTGGAGGGGCCAACTTGCAGGGTACCAGAACTGCAGCAACAACCCTGATGTTTCCAGTAACAGCTTGATGTGGTTGCACTTGCTTCTTAATTTGGTTTCATCCAATGGTAGTGCACCAGTTTTAGGGTCTAATCAGGGGACTCCCCATCCAGAACATTGTTTCTTGGTTTACTCCTCTCTCCCTCAGTCTTCTTTTGTTTCCCACATTAATCCAATTAGTTCCTGTCAGTCACACCACTTTCTATTCCCACCAATCATTTCACAGCTGATAAGTGATGTTTACCTTGAAAGCTGCATAAGCTGGTAATACACAGTTAGGTATTTGCTGTAGTAAAGACTGTGAGCAGTTATGTGGCTCTCAGGCACAGTCAGGGTAAGCTTCATGCTGTCGATGGGGTCTCTGTATCTAAATCAGGGGTCGCCAACATGTTGCCCGCAGGCACCTGGTCGCCCGCAGGGACCACATGAGTTGCCCACAGGGCATGTTCTAAAAATAGCACGCGTCACCATGGAGCTCAATCTAAAAATTGTATTTAATTGTGTTGCTGTTCTTTTTGAATCAATAACACTTGCATTGGTGTAGATGTGAAAATGACAATTTTGAATTGAAAGTTTAAAAACAAAAATGTTGTATGCATATATGAACTCATAGTCATAGTTCAATATCGCGCACCAGACAAACCTTCGTCTCACTCTTTGCTGAGACCAGCTAGTGGGCACAGCTACGATGGGGAGCTAGATGCGGTTTTCACCCACCAAAAATAAAGAAAAAAATTGCAGAAAAGCGAAAGAAAATGTACCATTTTTACAGTGATTGGAAGGAAGAGTTCTTTTTTACGACAGTGAAAGAAAAGTGTGTATGTCTCATTAGCGGGGCGACGTGGAGAGACACTTCAATATTTGTCACAAAAGCTTCCATGCTAACTACCCACCTGGCAGCGCACTACGGGCAGAAAAAGCCAGTGAGTTAAAGGCAGCTTTGGGCAAACAGCAGTCTTTTTTCACGAGGCCGGTGAAAAAGTCACAAAAAGCAACTGAAGCTTCATTTAGAGCTGCAAATTTTTTGATAAAGAACAAAGAAGTATTTTGTAATAATTGTATACAATTATTGTGAGGAATCATTAACACTAACATGTGATCAGACAGTCTCTTCACATTTGTTATTTATATTTATTATTATTATTATTGATAATAACATTATTATTAAAGGTGAACCGTGTAACTTTGTTTTTCAGTAAGGTTGTATCAAAGAAGTAGCCCTTCGTATTACTCAGTATCCTTGAAGTAGCTCTCAGTCTCAAAAAGGTTGGTGACCCCTGATCTAAATGAAGCTCAGTTAACATGTAAGTTAGCCAGCTACTTATCAGTAGCTGCACTTGTACACATAGTCCATGAGCCCCATGTGCTGTTCAGTCTCTGTCAATAATGCTGTCTTATCTTGTGTGTTCTGTTATCTTGGTTTGGCTGTTTTCATTTGTTTTGGTTTTTTTGTTTCCTATCCACGTGCCTTTGTTTTCATTCTCTTTTTGTGTTAGCCCCACCCTCCCTGTTACCTGTTCTGTTGATTGCTCATTTGTTTCAGTTTCTGCCCTGTTGTTCACCTGTGTCTCATTTGCTTGTTAGTCTTATGAAACTGTTGTCCAACTGTCATCTTGTTGCTTTCATGTGGACAGCACGGTTTTCGCACATCTCCTAACAGACGACCTGCAATTCTCCATAAGAGTTGTCGGCTTCATGTGGTCTCAATGCAACTCTGATCTGAGCTGGGCTAAGATACAAAAAAGGAAGACCCAGGCAGAGAACATCACATTATATCATAACTGGTTCTTCTTTGCAGACTGTATGGTGGTAACCTCACACAGGAGTCCTGTCAAACATTGGCATCAGCTCTCCAGTCACCAAACTCACCCCTGAGAGAGCTGGACCTCAGATACAATAACCTGGGAGATTCAGGAGTGAAACTGCTCTGTTCTGGACTGAAGAGTCCAAACTGTAAACTACAGAAACTGGGGTAAGTAGTGCTGTGTACTATGTGACCCAGAACACATTGTGATGCAGGTTTGTTCATGCCTCAGCTGTCACTGATATCAATCTGAACCCAGACTGAGAGGGCAGAGAATGTTCCTCTTAGTGCTGAAAGAGAAACAGGTATATCTGCAGGTATATCTAACATGAGAACATTGGCTCATCAGTTGCAGTTTTTATTTTATTACATTTATTACATTTTCCCAGGAAATATTTAAGCTTTTTTTTTTTTTAAAAAAAAGCCCAAATTTTATGCATGTCAAACATAAAAAATGTTTACATTTTGTATGATAATATTATTATATGTATCAATGTTCCATTAACAAAGCATCCATTGAAAAATAATGTAATTGGTTAAAATTAAAGTATAATTTTCTCCCAGAAATTTGCATTCTTATTTTTATAATCCATTTTCCTTAGTGTTTATGCAGTCACATCTTTACATTTTTTTTCTTCTATTTTTATGTGTTAGCAGACCAACATTAGCTTGATTTCCATCACTGTGGTAAAATGTAAGGTCACTGATTACCTACCTTATCATGTCATGAACCAGCACTGGTATTAGTTTACCTTGTCATGCCACCTCTTGTGTTTCAAGGCATCTCTATGTTATACAAAAAATCCCAGAGCTTCGTACACGTATTCTGTTGCTCCACATTTTCACTCAAGAAATATTAATGTCTTATGTAGACTACAACAGCCTCTCATGTGTTATTATTGCATAAATATCTGAATGACAACTGAGAGATTTACATATGTACATACACCAATGAGCCAAAACATGTGACCACTCACAGATGAAGCGAATAACGTTGATTACCACGTAAGAACTGCACAAGTCAAGGGCTGGGATATATTAGACGTGAAGCGACCAGTCAGTGAGCGCCGTTCACCTGGGGAAGTGATGGCACTAGGATGCACTGTTACACATATATATACTAGACACAAAGGGAGCAGCTGGTTCTCGTAGTCAATGTGTTGTGGGGTGCTCCTGGTCAGCAGAGGTGAGTACGTACCAACAGTGGTCAGAGGAGGGACAAACCATGAACTGGCGACAGATGTTGGACGCCCAAGGCTCATCAATGCGCAAGGGCAACAAAGGCTGTCCTATCTGATCTGAACTGACAGAAGGGCTACTGTGGCAAAAGTCAGAGTCACCGCAGTTTGGTCACAGTGCCCATGCAAACTCCTGTCCACTGTCAGAAGTGCCTACAATGAGCACCTGAGCGTTGTAACTGGACTTTGAAGCAGTGGAAGAAGATCACCTTGTCCGATGAGTCCTGTTTTCTTTTACATCACGTGGATGGGCAGGTATGTGTGCGCTGTTTACCTGGGTGATGGCACCAGGGTGTACTATGGGAAGAAGACAAGCCGGCAGATGGAGTGTGATGCTCATGGCCAGTGGTCCCCAACCTCAGTCCTGGGGGCCCACTGTGTATGCTGGTTTTTATTCCAACCACAACTACAACCCCAGAACCGCAGAAAAAGCTCCTATATTCACATTGTGCCATATTGCAGACAAGTAAAATGTTTTAACTCATATTAAAAACCAGAGTGATTCTGGACACATGACCACTAAAACTAACCATTTGGTAGATAGTGAAGGATTCAAAGACAAAGCTAATTATAATGAGCCAAACTTGCATTGTGTTATTAAGCATAAGGAAAAAATCAGGAGCTTCATCATGTGTTCAATGCCTTAAGGAGCGGTAGGATTGATTCACCCCAGTCTGTAATTTGATCAGGTGTAAAAACTTACTCTTCTTGTGTATTTGTTTGCAAAATCATATAAACACAATGTGAATATAGGAGCTTTTTCCTCATGACATGCATCGCTATAATGGCAAATTTTCTCTCTAATCATGAAAAGCATGAACAATTCAACAATTATGAACAATGAACAGCTTGTTAAGATTCTGGGGTTGCAGTTGTGGTTGAAATAAAAAACAACATACACAGGGGGCCCCCAATACTGACATTGGGGACCACTGCTCTAGGCAATGTTCTGCTGGGAAACCCTGGATCCAGGCATTCATGTGGATTTGACATGCAATGGTACTCCCCGATGGCAGTGGCCTCTTTCTGCAGGATAAAGCGCCCAGCCACACTGCACACATTGTTCAGGAATGGTTTGAGGAAAATGAAGAAGAGTTCAAGGTGTTCCACTGGCCTCCAAATTCCCCAGATCTCAATCCGATCGAGCATCTGTGGGATGTGCTGGAACAAGTTTGATCTGTATATTTATAGTGTATATTTATAGTGTGTATGTTCTCTCTGCAGGCTGGGTTGGTGTATATGTGAAGTCTGTGTTTTCCTTCCACAGGCTGGGTTGGTGTAATCTCTCAGAGGGCTGCTGTGATGATCTGGCCTCAGTCCTGCATTCTGTCCACTCAGAGCTGATAGATCTGGAGCTCAGAGACAATGAGCTGCAGAATTCAGGAGTGAGAGCGCTCTCTGCTGGATTGGAGGACCCACACTGTAAACTGCAGAGACTGGGGTGAGTCTCATGTATCTGATATCAGTTGGCACAATCCTTGCAATAAGGATAAAATCTAATGATTAGAAATAATACCCTACATCATTTTCAACTTATATATAATAAATAAACCACAATGTCAAATAAAATATGACAGGATGGTGTGATGTAGTCCTGAGTCAAAGCCTGAAGTGGTTTATTTTACAGTTACACAGTGTCTATGATCTAATGTTAAATGAGCTGGGATGAACATCACTGTGTCTGTCATATTTAATGCTGCTGTGTAGCTAGCACACAGACAGACATTTTACATTGACAACCATGTTGAAAATAAGTGTTTTTTTATTTGTCCTGTGTCGGGGTGCAGATATTTAAGCAATGACAAACTCAAGTCAGTAACAAAGTAAAGTCTGTATCACACTCAGGTCTGCTCTGCTGTGATTGTTGCTCATTGGTTGAGCCACTCTGCAGCACAGCCTTGATGAAATCAGACTGCTTCCTGTGACACTGCATGGCTAATGACCTGTGAAAACGATGTATATTGTAGGGACAGAAATACGACAGAATAAAGTAAATAAAACCCAAACAAAAGAACTCAAGTTCTACATAAGAAGAGACACAAAATGGGCACCAATGGATGCTGTTTGTTTATGACATCATATAAAAACTGTTTCACTGTGTTGATGAAAGAAAAACATGTGCACCCTCCAGCCAATCAGCAATGGCTATTTAACCAAGACTTAGCATAAAAGATGTACAACAAACTGCTGTGTGTTTAATAATTATAATTACTCATTTCATAGCCTTGTTGCCATTTTTTCTAAATGGTTTTTTGTCCAGAGCTGATCTCTTTCTCTCTGCAGGCTGTCAGGCTGTCGAGTCACTGAGAGAGGCTGTGATTCGCTGGCTTCAGCTCTGCGCTCAAACCCCTCACACCTGAGAGAGCTGGATCTGAGCTACAATCACCCAGGAGACTCAGGAGTGAGAGCGCTCTCTGCTGCTAAACTGGACACACTTACACTGCTGTAAGTACAGAGTTTCCACACTGCACCTCATAGACACACTGCTGTAAGTACAGAGAGTTTTCACACTGTGTCTCATAGACACACTGCTGTAAGTACAGAGAGTTTCCACACTGTGTGTCACTCAGTCACTGTCTGTTCTGCTGTTTCTACAGTGTGAACCATGGAGGAGAGAGCACGAACAAACCAGGACCCAGGAAATGTGAGTCCGTCAGTACTGAACACTCCCTCATTTCTTCTCCTCCCTCACCCCCTCCTTCTTTCATAACTCTTCTCTTTTTCAACCCCTCCCTGTTTTTCATTTTCACACAGTATTTCATAGTGACTTTCTCTCACACACTGCATTACACACATAATGAGATGAATATTAATATAAAGATAATTAATCTCATTAATGTCTCTGATCTGCAGATGGCTGTCAGCTCACACTGGATCCAAACACAGTGAACAGGAAGCTGTCTCTGTCTGAAGGGAACAGGAAGGTGACACGAGGGAGAGAGGAGCAGTCATATCCTGATCATCCAGAGAGATTTGACTGGTGTCCCCAGGTTTTGTGCCTAGAGAGTCTGTCTGAACGCTGTTACTGGGAGGCTGAGTGGAGTGGGCCTGAGTGGGGAGATGTTTATATATCAGTGACATATAAAGACATCAGCAGGAAAGAATGGAGTGATGACTGCAGGTTTGGGGAGAATAAAAACTCCTGGAGTCTGGACTGCTCTAAGCACAGATACTCTGTCTGGCACAAGAAGAAGAGAACAGTCATACCTGTCCCTCCCTCCCCCTACTGCAGAGTAGGAATGTGTGTGTACAGAGTAGGAGTGTGTGTGGACCGTCCAGCCGGCACTCTGTCCTTCTACAGCATCTCTGACTCTGACACACTGACCCTCCTGCACAGATTCCACACCAGCTTCACTGAACACAAACCACTCTGTGCTGGGTTTGGAGTGTGGGATACTTACGCCTCAGTGTCCCTGTGCCAACTGGAGTAGAGTATCACACTCACACTCACACACACTGTCACTTAGTCAACCATATACACACACCCACTCTACCTTATACACACCACAGAGTACCACAAAACACACACACACACACACACACACACACACACACACACACACACACACACACACACACAGTCACTTAGTCAAAAACATATACGTCATATACACACACCCACTCTAGCTCATACACAGCATAGAATACCACAAACACACACACACACACACACACACACATGCTCTGCCTAACACACTTATGATCAACCATAACCTAAACCTGGGGTCTCACCCATCCATATATGAAACACGCACGTGTGCAAACACACACACACACACACACACACATAACACAAACACATCCACACATACCCACACACACACACACACACACACACACACACACACATGCTCTGCCTAACACACTTATGATCAACCATAACCTGAACCTGGGGTCTCACCCATCCATATATGAAACACACACGAGTGCAAACACACACACACACACACACACATGTTTGGGAACAAGTCTTGATTTGAACATTGGTTGCTATGTGAATGAGGTCCGGTAGTCTTTTTTTTTTTTTTTTAGTTTTGTGAAAACTAGGTATTGTTTCAGAAAATGGATAAACAAGAAATGATTTTTAATGAAATAAAATCAGGAATCATTTTATTTTAAAATATTTTAAATAGAAAGCTAATAAGTATGTATATTTTATAGCTGTTCATGAACTGGCAGAAGCTCTAAGGGTTGAATTATGGTCGTCTGTGGGGGTGAGGTCTGTGATAAGTAAACTTTGTCATTGCTTTTAACTGATTCCATTTTAAGGTAGTTTGTGATAACCGAGCAAGAACTGTTTGTGAGTACACGATTCATTGGTAAGCTTGGTAATCACTTGGTAACTCAATTGTAAATGATGATGAGTGTATTCAAAACTTGCTAATTATACTTTGGAACTTGAGTTTTATTCCATACTTGGTAAACTCATATCTCCCTTGTCAAACTTGTATGGGCTTTTCTGCCCCCTAGTGGTGAACAAGTGCTTTGTAGCTGTTTTAACACTTGGTGTATAAACTTTTAGTTCCACCATATGCCTGTGCTCCTGTGTGGTGGGTTGGTCTTTGGCGTTGGCCCCCCTCTTTTAGTTTAAACCCATTGTAGTGTCCCTAGCAAACGGCTCTACCAGTGTGCACACGCTCACCCTGACATCACCAGTGAGCGCGTGTTTTAAACAGTCTCACTGCTTAAGACAGTCCATACGCGCTAAGGTACACCAATACTGTAGCGCCGGAAACAAGCAAAGGGCAAATAAAACGACAGACAAACTTCCTGTCCTGTCTGCGCCTGTTCTGTTCTGTTGCCTGTTCGTTCTCGCTCGTCTGCCCCTGGCATGCAGAATGCAAGCAACAACCTTCTGGTCCAGGCCTGCGCTTCGTCTCGGAGGCAAGCGCTGAACCATCCTACACAGCACAGTGCATTACTGGCCTACTTCACGCGACGGATCCACAGCCATCCTGCGTGGCAACACTGAACCACTGTTTTAGCTTGCTTTACAGCATCTGGAACATCCAACAACAGCAAACCAATTTCATCCAATCTAGACATGCAACTCGGACGACGTGCCAGTTCAGAAAGTTCAGCAGCGGGATTCCTTCTCCAACAACGGACAGATGAACTGCGGTATTTGCTATCCCCAGATAGCAACTACACGTTAAACGGACACACCAGGCACTCGGATTGGAAGTTTCACGTTCTGTTTAATTACAATGTAATGTAACTGCAATATCTGTATAATCGTGTATAGTCTGTGTTAGGAACAGTATTGGCTAGCTAGCTACCGCTAATTAGCTTTATACTAGCTATCAACTATATCTTCCACAAACAGGAATTTATAATTTCTTAACCGAGATCTCTGCATGTGATCTCTGGAACGACCAACACGACCTATACAGTTTCCTCCAAATCCGCCACACTAGTCGTGGAATTTGGATCCTTACTAAGCGCAGTGCACGTTACCGACACGTGTACATACAGACGGGAACGCGCCCATTGTTCCCAACTCAAGCATACACACACACACATACACAATTTCCTTATCTGATAGAAACTGCTTAGTTAGATTTTCACTGTTGTTTAATAAATATATTTTATTAACCATTGTTTCTGTGTTGATATTGTAAGAACATGAGCCGAGGCCAAATCAATCTGAACGTAATGCCTTCAACCGTTATGAATGAGTAGTTGTTGTATCTTTAATTACAGAGTGTTGTTGGGAGACAGTTTTGGAGAGCAGCACTGTGTTTGAGAATGTGTATTGGAATTACAAAGGAATGTTGCCGCATCCGACCAGGGCCAAATGGCGCCTCCTGTTAACGACCTGGTATCTGCCGTCTGCGGAACTTAGGGTTCCCCATTACCATATCTGAGCCATCACATGCAAATGTATCTACCTTAAACTGTATAAATGTTGTCCACTCATTGTAATCATTGAACATTTTGCTCCATGCTTGTGTTCCCGCGGCCGGCTGTGTAATTAAAGTACCTGTCTTCAACTGCAAACATGGGATCCGTCTCTTCATTAATAACAGGGTTATTCTACTCATTTTGAGAATTTTATTGTTTACTAACAGTGTCAATAATTATAGTTCATAATTATCAAAAATGAGACTGATTAACTATTAAAATGAGACTGACTTCAATGTGAGTCTACTAAGGGTAAAACCTTGGTACACTTATGTTTATTTAGAATATTAATATTATTTTGTGTCGCCGTGTGAGAATCAGGCGCATTATCCTCATATCATCTGGCGCCCTTTTGAAGATATAGATAATATTAATTGTTCTATATATATTTGCTACCAAGTTTGAGGAATAGAATAAGTTCCTACATAACTGGTGCCACACATGAGGTCTAAATAATCCCTACACCATTCCATCTGGTATTAGACACTAGATGTCTAGCTGTGCACGGGTTAACTCACCTGTCATCACATATGCGTTTTACTGACAACATTCAGAGGATCTCATAATTTTACAAAAACTTCTGTATTTTTCTATGAAGTAAGAACATTCCGTGCTTTTGAAGTGAGCAGCATTTGATTAAATAATTACCGAACATTTCCAATTTACTCTGCATTTCAACAGGGAATAGCATGATAACCAAAATGTACAAATATACCTCCCCTCTGAAGATAGAAATCCAGAAGTGAGTGAAAATGTACAAAATACAGACCTGTTTTTTAGCACTGAGCACCTCTCACTGAGCATTACAGCTTTTTATAGCATTCAGTTCAATTATTTTTTTTTGTTTGTTTCACTGAGACACTGACCTCTACTCCCCTGTTTTTTCTAAAGTTGTGCAGGGTACAGTTGTCTCAAGTGAGGCCATTGCTGTTTCTCTGCTTTACCCCAATGCAGGTAGCAATTAGATCACTAAACTCATGCTTGGCCATGGAGTCAGACGTGGGCCTTTTATTTCTGCTTATTGTACTCTAATTTAGTTTTTTTTTTTTTTTTACCAGTGTTTGCTTTCTGTTTGATTTATTGTATTGACCCCCATCCTGGATCATTTTTTGTGCAGATTCTTGTTCCTTAAAACAACATCAAAAATTCAAAGATAAAGATGTACTTTTTAATTGCACGTTTCTTAACTTTGTTGTAAATTGTTTCAAATGTACTAATTGTATTTTCTAAACTATGTTATGAAATGTTTAAACTTATACTAAATGAATTATGCCACATGCCTTTTGTCTGTGTAATCTGTCAGATAACTCACACCAGCTTTGCATGTTTGTGCAAGGTGTCTTGCTGTTTCCATGCTCTTGTGTTTCTTGGCAGTGTGAATTACACAAAGACATTCAGGGGGATCAGTTTGTTCTCTAGGGTGATTGAACAGGGATCTTAGACAGCATAAGGCAGACGAGTGCTTCTGGGAATTGAAGTCTATGACTGCATTCTAAAGTAATGACAAATGAACCCCAGCCCGCAGTGCACACAGTACAAAACACAAATGTTACAGTGCAGAGAACAGAATCCAAACTGAGATAAACCCAAGCTACCTCACAATACCACCACCATACTAGAACCAAGAACACTATTTACACGCCCAAGATGAATGCACCGCTGCTCTCCAAGAATAACCCGAAACAGTCTGCATGAGAGTGATTTCCTTCTGTCTCTACTTAATTAATGAGGTGACAGAAAGTACACAGCAAATCCAAAAATAATGAAATTCTGGGTGTCACAGGGAAAAGTGCATACGTGTTAAATTTCTGGTGTTTATTTCTGAAACTTGAAAGTCTGAACCTGAAAGTCAACAAAAACTATGCATTTTGTTGACTTTACACTGAGTCTGGAGTAAAATTTGGGTGTTAGAATCATGGGATGATAAAATTCCTTTCTTAGCCTGGGATCTGAAGAACTGCGCAGGCGTGTACACGTGCACCTGGTTCTTGTGTTTTCGGAATTTGTTGAAGATGAAAACCGTCTGAATTCACTCAAGGGCACGTTCAAGGCTGTGTAAGTGTATGCTGTAAGTAAGTAACTTAATATGCTCTTAAGTTCATGCATGTAGATATTTGGGGCCAGTTACCTAACATTAGATCGTCAAACGAACCCCACTATTCGTTAGAGAACGAGCTAGCACTAATAATTTTGGTGTTGGCGCCATTTTTTTCACCTCTAGCTAACAAGGTTACTGGGCATGTTCAGACATATCCAGGTGATGTTCCGGACTGGCATATAGCTGGTGTACCATTCACATGGCTTAAGTATGTGTGAAGTAATATCAATAGCTAACTTTAATTCGATATCAGTGTTGCTCGGGAATTTATCGTTATTCTTATTTTCGTGTGCTTATATCGTTGTCGCCAACAGAGGAGGCATTCTGTTGCGAAAACTAGCTAGGTAAATAAACGTTAAGGCCGTTGCACACCGAGTCCGTATGGATCTGTGTTTTCATTGCAAAATCCGTAAAAATGGTGTCATGTGTCAAGACCTTGCACACTGAATTCGTTGTGTTTGATTTTATTCTGTCCGAAAGTTTGCCATGAACTCAATGAACAATGACTACACACAGAACACGAAACGGGGAGGTGGTGTAGACACACACACACAGGGGCTGCATTCCAATACATTTTCTCATCTCCTCTTTTCCTCCCCTTGTCTCCTATCCCGGAAATATGTGGAGGAAGGAAGGGGAGGAAACGAGGGCTGCGTTCCAATACTTTTTTGCTCGTCTCCTCCTTTCCTCCCCTCCTTTCCTACCCCGGAAGTATGCCGGAAATATGTGGAGGAAAGGAGGCGATGAATCAAAAGTTGGAACAGCTAATCCGATTCGCTCGTCATCAAAGTCGACGTCGGATATTGATGAAGTAATAATTTTGAACGACTGGCGGATACCAAAGCCAATCACGCTTCTCTAACACCACCAGCCCTGTTCCTGCATTAAAATATGAATGTCAGTTTCTCGCATTCTGCTCATGATGTAACATAAGCATTTCTACAAGGAATAAATAAATTTACCGCAACATGAACTCGCTCAGTTTTACATCGGTAAAATGACCATTTGTATCTGAAAAACATGAATATATCGCATCAAAGTGGTTATGTTCGAAAACACAAAAGTTTTCTCTTTAATGTAAATTGCCCGATTACTGTTTACTGTTCTGGCACTAATATTCAGGTGTTGGTCAATCCCTTGTCATGTTTTAGAACTTTTCGATGGTGAAATATTCAGTGGGATGGTGATTTAATCTGACTGGTCGTGAGCACAGTGATGTCACGCAGAAATGTGAAAAGACTTCCGCGGTAGGATACATCGATGTATCCTCCGTTTGGAGGAGACGAAAAAGGAGGAAAGGAGGAGGCGAGATTGCGCTTTGGAACAGTGGAGGAAAGGAGGACACATAATCAGCTTCCGGGGCACGGAGGAAAGGAGGGGAGGAAAGGAGGAGACGAATTTGAGTATTGGAACGCAGCCGAG